>JASAMX010006692.1:0-10451 GCA_030248175.1 Microlaimidae sp. YZB2_3
CTAATTTAATAGGAAGAAAGGGGTGGGATAATTATTAAGAAGAAACTAGCTAAGACCTAACAATTTTAAAATTATATAAGTAACTTTTTAAATTTATTGTCATTAATCGTGCATGTCTTTGCAAAAATGCTTTGTTTTTATTGTAAATATTGGCCCCCCCCCTAAGGCCCGTTTTATTGCCCCCCCCCCCCGCGGAAAAATGAAAACATACCCCAAAAATTATGACGCCATTTTTACCTATGATGACGCCATCATTGCGAAATTTTTACAGTTTTTAGCCTATTTCAATGCATTTTAAGCCAGTTTAGACATATTTTCACCTTGTTTTTGGTTTTTTGTCTCTTTTTTCCCTTTTTCCTTCCTTTTTTTCTTTCTTTTTCTCTCTTTTTTCTTATTCCCCCCCTTTCTGTTTTCCCCTGTTTTGCTTGCCTCCCCCGTTTCAAAAAAGTTGCCCCCCGTGCCCTCCTTTTGGAATTTCCCCCCCCCCGTTATAACCCCGGGGGGCAGTGCACAGGTCTGCAAAAAGTTTAAAAAAGTCAAGTTTGACGTCACTAACCGTTATCTAGTTTGGCTACAGTCCTTTACACTGTAAATTCCAATAAATTTATTGAGTATTCATTAAACCATGTTAGTCTAGCTGTACTCTTTTATGGGGTTGTATGAGGTTACTAAGTAGATTAACATTAGTGGCGTAGAAAATTATATCAATAAATATTACGTAAGGTGTGCGTGAATAGCATAGGTCATCGACCTTCGACGGCTCAGGGGGGGGGGGTCCACACCCCGGGGTGTGGAGGTTTTTGACCTCCAGGGGGGGGGTGTCACACCCCGGGTGTGTTTTTTTTAAAAAAAGCACCCGGAGGTGCTGGGCGTTCTTACCATTTTTTTGAACCAAAATTGACAATTTTTGATGAAATTCTACCACTTTCTAAGCATTTTTTGGGATTGTCTGGTGGGGGGGTCGAAAATGGGCCTTAGGGGGGGGTCAGGGGTTCAAGGGGTCGAGGGTGGGGGGAGGGGTCCAAAAAGGGCCTAAGGGGGGGTGTAGGTCTCAGAGGCGCAGGGGGGGGGGGCGGCGCCCCCCCCCGACCCCCCCCCCTTCGGTGACCTATGGTTTATAGTGGTTGTATATTACTATGTTAATTAACATTTATAGAAATATCAATAATAATGCTTAGGGTTTATGGGGGTTGTATAATAACTATGTTCACTGATATTTACGTAAATATTAAGATTTTAAGGTTTATGGGGGTTGTACAATAACGCGGGAATCGCGACCGCTGGTGAAATCGAATGGTTACAGATGGAGGAATACAAACGGAGCATGGATGTGAACCTCTGGGGTGCCGTCAGGGTCACTAAATCCGTATTATCCTCGATCAGAGCTACAAAAGGTGGGAAAACGACGACATTTACTTCAGGAGATATTATTTGAATTTTAAAAGGATTTAAAAAGGGACTGTGGAATATTTAAAAGGGGTCTGTGGCAGCGTAGGGCGGTTAATTAGTACAACAGCAAGAATTTATAACACAGGCAAATGTCCGACTGTATACTAAATTTCTGAACAAAATTTTCCTAGAAAAGTCTCTTTTTGCGCAATTTTGTGCGACTTTTTCAATAAAAAGCTGTCATTTTCGGCTAGTTTTTCTGTGCAGCGATTTTTAACGCAGTTTCAGTAAATATTGCGACATTATTTGCAATCAATGCTGCTTTTTTGCAGTGCGATTATTTTAGCACAACAAAAAATACAAATTGCGTATGTGCGACTTTTCTAGCAAAATTTTGTTAGGAAATTTAGTGTACAATCGGATTTTCTCTTGTGTTATATTCTTGGCACAGCAACAGCAGAGGTCCCTGTTGTTTGTCAGTTACCGTTCGTTACTTTCAATTCTGCGACTAGAAAGGTCAAAATAAAACCAATACATAATATTTAAGCATTTTTACCTAAAAAAATTCAAAAAATCTATAATTCACAATAAATCTCGACACAAAACAACTAATGGGCTTAATTTTTAACGTTTTTAATTTATTTAGCGTGTTTGCTTTCTCCCATGCTTCCTAATTTATTATTGAATCCTAATGGGACAAAAGCAGTTGATGGGCTGACTTTTTGGTTTCTTGTATTTCATAAGTATTACTAGTGTGTGTGTGTCCTTTGCCAGTGGCCAGGGTTTCCATCAACCCTGGTGTGGTCCGTCCGGCACGCTTCTCGCCTTGCTCACCCCCTCTTCCCACTCCCGGAGGAGCTCAGCAACTGCAACGGGGTTTGCCCAAAGGTCCTCTGGTCCCAAGGTCGCGTTAATGTTTATGCATGTGAAAAGGTGTTGTGTTGTGTGTATTTGTGTTTTGCATAGCGGGCAGTTATTACTAGTCTTCTGTTTCTTGGTGCACACAAAATCAGTGCAGTGTGTCTATTGCTTATGTATGTCCCTGCTTAGACGAAATAAAAATACAATACAATGCAATACAATAGAAATAGTGTGACCCAACATTTTATTATATTTTTCATTAATATTTTTCTGTATTATTTTAGGTCGAATAGTGTTAATTACCAGTGGAGTTTCTCGCACTGTTTTCCCCGGTCATTCATGTTATAGTAAGGCTAAGAATATGCAATATATCTAGAAACACATAATTTCATTATTATTAATTATTATTAACTAGCCTTGAAAAATGCTCTAAGAATAGAGCAGGAAAAAGGGGCGATTTTTCCCCGGGCGTATGTTTAGACAGAAAAGATGTAGACTAGTCTGAGATGGACATTATGTGAACTATAGGAAATTTGCATTTGGTTTGGCCAGCTGCTTTTCACAAATAAAAATTTCTACGATATGATAATGATTTGTTTATACATTGATCTAATCACACAGCACTGTTGCATTTTTTTAGTTTGATGTAATATCAATTGAAAAAATCATACTCACAGCAATCTCAAGCGCGAAATCGCCACTTTTTCAATTAGAAGGTTATATTTGTATGTTAAGAAACAACTATAAATTTGAAAAAGTGGCGATTTCGCGCTTGTCAAAGATTGCTGTGAGTATGATTTTTTCAATTGACATTTCATCAAACTAAAAAAAAATGCAACAGTGCTGTGTGATTAGATCAATGTATAAACAAATCATTATCATAGGAGCCCCCCCCCCCCACCCCCCCCCCCCCCCCCCCCCCACCCCACGCCCCCACCCCCTCATTCCCACCTCGTAGAAATTTTTATTTAGTGAGTAGCTGCCCAAACCAAATGCAAATTTCCTATAGTCCACATAATGTCCATCTCAGACTAGTCTACATCTTTTCTGTCTAAACATACGCCCGGGGAAAAATCCCCCCTTTTTCCTGCTCTATTCTTAGAGCATTTTTCAAGGCTAGTCTACCACTTTTTTTGAATTAAATTAAAAAATAGCCTAATAAACTATAGTTTTAGCTGCGCAATGACATATGTTTATAATCATTCCGTTGCCGAGATAAAATAAAAAAAATAATAAGAAGAAGATGAATTTAAATTACAAAATTAACCACGTTGTTTAATTATAGTTAGTGCGGTGCAGATGCGCTCCAGACAAAGTTTACCGACGTTCTCTAAATATAGTTGGCGCGATGCCGTGCGCCAATGATTGCAATAAAAAAATTATAATTTTTAAAGTAAAAATAATAATAATAATAATAAGATGATGAACATGAATAACAAAATTTACTCACGTTGTCTAAGTATAGTTGGCGCGGTGCCGTGGGTTAAATTGCAGTTGGCACCCCGCACCACCGATGATTAGCGGCGCGTGGCGCTCCCGCGCCACCGACGCTTATTATTATTTTTTAATAAATAAAACTTTGAATTAATTTTGTCATCAGTAATGCAAGAATTAAAAAAAGTACTCTGTTGTTTTTGCCGTTTTCCGCGCGGTTGAAGCAGATGGCGCTGGGAACTGGCGCCGTTTCTGCCACCAATTAAAACCGGTCTGCTATTTTTGTGCGGTTTTTATGAGGGGATGTTGGTTGTCTGCTCTGTACAATCCTTATTGTTGCCAAAAGGCTGTTATTGTGCGGTTGGGAGTTTTTATTTGTCTAATTTTCAATTTTTTATTTTGATCAATAAATCGATAACAAGGACCTAAATGAAAAAAGTGCTTCCTAAGAAAGTTGCGTAATTCCTTCTTCTTTCTAATGAGCCCATGTTTATTTTTGATCAATCAGTAACGAATGAGGAATATCGTTTTTAAGAATGGAGCGTTGGAATAATAAGAAGAAGAAGAAGAAGAAGAAGAAGAAGAAGGTTCTGAATTTCAAAATTTACCCACGTTCTCTAATTATGGTTGGCGCGGCGCCACGGGGCTAAATCGCCCCGTGGCGCTCCCGCGCCACCCATGATTTCATTATTGATAATTAATTAAGTTGTAGCTTTTCTTGTTTTGCTAATTAAAAGCTAGTGGTTTATAAGAGAACCAAAAATGAAGTTAGGTTAATTTTGAGGATGGGTTTTAATAATTTGGTTTGGTCAGCCTTTGAGAAAGAAATTTGAAACGGTTTAATTCTTAATTTTTGTTTCGTTAACCCAATATTACATAACCTTACAATCGAAGTTGCTTCATTGAGGGCTGATTCGTTTAATTAGAACTAGCAATATTCCAATAAAATTATACTCGTATTATTGAGTTGGGGCTGTCACCATAACTTCTGGAAATATTAATGATTTTTTTAATCAAAAATTTAACAGCTACGTTGAAAATTGTTTCGAAGAAGTTATAAAACATAATTTCATTAAAAAACTAAATAAAAATAAAATCAATACACATTTTAAAACATATTCTTGCATGAGAATGCGTTTTACAATGTTTAATAATTTTAATTTATCATCCTGTACTGCTCAGTATTTATTAATCTTTAAGTTGTTTAAAAGATAATTGAAAGTTTACATCTTAATAAAATAGGGCTAAAATAACCCATTCTCGGAATTGCATTTTCCCCAGTTACAGCTGTGAAACCTTCGTATTACCGCTGTGCATTACCGTATTACCGTTGTTTTACGGTGGTCTTATCCTCACCCTGGTCAAAATCTATTGTTCTAAACGGAAGGAATCCCGTGGGCATCAAAGGACACCGCGCGCATAAAGAGACGCCCGCATTTATGTTTAATAACGCGCCGCGCCTTTCTAATAACCCGCCCGCGCGGCATTCTTTTAGTTATATTCCCACCTTCATTTTGAAGCCCTATTTTGCTGCTGCTCCTCCGACAACCTATTCCACGGATCAAAACATATATGACGTGATCACGAATACTATATGACATTTTAAAGCTAAAAAAATTCTGAGGTGTTCGTTTAACCATTGTGGTGCCTAAACTTCCCCGCGGTAAACTCTAGGTATCACCTAGGTGCTAGGTCATACCTAATACACTGTACTTGTAAATAAATTAGAATATTGCTACTGTACAGTTTTAACCATTTTAGTTTGTTCGCTCATTGTGTACCATAGGTAAATTTGCTGTAGCAAAAAGACTCTCGCCTTTTTGTATACGCCAATAATCGGTTAGATTTTGTTTTCCACCCACTAAATCGACTAATCACGTCGGCTACGCATGACAGTTTTCCATCTAGCAAACTAGTGAACAAATGCAGCTCCATAGTGTGTGGAGTCTGTTCTGTACCATTGGCCTTGCAGGAACACCTATGCTGCTCATGTACGACGTTAAATGTAAGATCAAAATCAGGCGGCGACTTAAAATCCTTTAGCTAAGACCTCGGAATGGGTGAACACTGCGCGCAGTGAACACTCTAGCGGTAAAGGTTGCCAACATCGTTATCAATGTTGGACGAAGAGTCTCAACCATGGGGGTGAAATTTTTTCGCCCCTCCTGGCTTGTCTCAGCGCCTGCCCTTTGTATAATCTGCATAGGGGAGATAAGTTTCAGGTAATGCAACAACAACAACTAATCACGTAATGGTAATGGTTGTGGTAATGCTTCTGACATGCCTTTAGCATCCGTTCACACTGTTCACGTACATAATTGACAGTGCCATACTTGACAAAAATATAAAATATATAATAAAGAAAAATAAATAAGAAGGAGATAGAGAAAGGGAAAAAAAAAAAGAAAAAGAGAAATAAGAAAAAAAAAAGAAAAAAAAAAAAAAAAAAAAAAACCAAAAAAAAAAAACCAAAAAAACAACCCAAAAAAAAAAAAAAAAAAAAAAAAACAACAAAAAAAAAAAAAAAAATAGTTATATTTTACTAACAATATCAGTTATCAAACATTGAACATTTATACATTTTATGATATTTACAATAAAGTAGAAAAAACCGTGTCTCGGCACTGTTCCAAGTTTTCTTCGGCGGTAAAATAGGGAATGCGTTTACATTCTTTCAGTATTAAAATAATTCTAGCACTCGCATAACTTTTATAACTCGCAGGCGCTCGTTTTTTTTGGCGCGCGAGGACCAACGACCGTAAGCAATTGAAATAGTTTACATCGTTAAATCGTTGCGTCAATTTATTATAGTGTAGTAGACGAAAAATAAACCACGCCTACGTTTGCAGCTACGAGTATTTTACCTATAATCTCTTACAGAGCATTAGGTATGTATGACCTGGGTGATACGTAGAGTTTACTGCGGTGAAGTTTTAAATACCAAAATAGTTAAACGAAGATACGACAACCGTGAAACGAAGATTTTATACGAAAGTTTCGCGGTTGTAACCGGGAAAAAGGCAATCACGAGGGGTAACGAGTTAACCCGTTCCCGTGATGGCCTTTTCTTCGGTTACAACTGTGAAACCTTCGTATGACCTAGGTCGCACTTAAATCATACATAACTTTTTTGTTCGTAATTAGTGCCCAGTGAGCAAGCAAATTGAAATGGTTAAAGCTTTGCAGTAGCAATATATGTAGATTTTATTCATGGATACAGTGTATTACGTAGGATATTTTATATTGCAAAAATTTGCATGTTGCTACCGTACAACTTTAACAATTTCATTTTGTCCGCTCACTGTGCAATAATCACGCACAAAAACTTATATATGACCTAGGTACGACCTAGGTCATACGGCGGTTTGTCACCGAGAGTTTACAGCGGTTTATCACGGTTGTAACCGAGGAAACGCAATCGCGATAACGGGTTGACATGTATTGCTAAATCCACGTTTTCCTTGTATTACATTCTTATATTACATATTCCTGCTATTACTAAATCCGCCGTCGACGCCTTCGCTAACACGCTGCGGCACGAAATGCGGAAATTTGACGTAAAGGTAAATTAAAATAAAACAATTATTACTTTATCAGCAGGTTAACCCTTCTCATGCTAATCCGTTTTTTATTATTGCCGTTTTGTATAGATTGGGGCAGCAGTGCGGTATACTCATACATGGGCACGGGGGGAGTTAGGGGGGTTAACCTCCCCCCAAATTCTGAGAAGGGAGTTTAACCCCCCACTCAGAAGTGGGGGGGGGAGAAAAAGTTAACCCCAACCCCAATTTTCGAAAAATGAAGAAAAAAATGTCTTTAAAATGACTTCTAACTGCCTCCAAACTTAAGTTTTGAGGTCAAAATGAATGTTTTAAGCAATAAAAAGCTCAAAAATGCAATAAAAAGGGCTTTTTGACCTAAAATTAACGTTTTTTTTACCTATTTTTCCTTTAAAATCGAAAAACGATATGGGTAAAATGCACTTCAGAAAAAAAACGATATGGGTATTTTGCGTTTCTCGGATTTTAACCCCCCCTAATTTGGGGTTTAACCCCCCCACTCCGGACCAACTTGCCCATGTATGGGTATACTGTGCAGTATTTTCCCATATTTCAATCAGATCACACAGATTTTGATCATTTCGCGATCTAAAACAACGGCAGAAAGAACCCTCAAATAATTTACAAAAAAGTCCGGAAACATTTTGAAGACTAGAATAATTTTTGATATCTTAATGCTTAAATAACGTTTGTAAAGCGTTAAAAATCCTAAAATAAATAAAACCATGACAATAAGTTTTGAAAAAGCAAATATGAGCGATATTAATATTCAATACGTAAATTAAAAAATTGAAAAAAAAATTTAAGGGGTACGGCGCAGTGACCGTTATTTCGCTTTCTGGGCGCTGTTTCATAAAAGTTACGAACATTTCATTTCTTTGTAAAAACCCCCATTCTTTTTTGTAAATCTCAGTTTTTTCTTAGTAACTTTAAAGATCCTAATATTAAACATACACTGGGTTGATTCAACTAAAATGACGATACTTCGTGTTTGATATAGTACACCTGAACATCTTTTAGCCGCCATCTTTTAAAAAACGAGCGTTTTGACCAATAAAACGTGAGCGCGGCCAAATTTCTGCTGGCAAAGACCAGAATAATATCGCCTACAAAGAAAGAATGGACTTTTACAAAGAAATTGAATGTTCGTAACTTTTATGACACAGCGCCCTGTACTGAAATTCCAAAAAGTAAGTTCCATTGAGACATGCTGTTATACAATAATTTTCATTTGATACAACTGTTAGCCATAGTGTATAGCTACGCAGTTAGCGCTTAGTTAAGCGATCGGCCTTGTTCTCAATCTGACTCCAAAATGAATATTAATAAAAATAAAAACTAACAAAACTAAAAAGCCTGTTTAAACTGCACCAAAGTGTGTTTGTATTATTTCGTGTTCAGAAGAATTTTTTTTATTTTTGAGTTTTCGGACGTTTTTCACTTTACTGACCGTTAAAAAAACATAACACAAGAAAATGTTCGGCTTTTTTAACTAATGTTTAACGATAATTGCTGGATATTGCAATATTTCCTGCAAATTTTTAGTTAAAATTTTATTTTACAACCTGTCATATCTTGACGTAAAACATCCTGTAAGGCTCAGGCTTTTATCCTATAGAAACATATTTATAAAATTAATAGTTTTATTAAATCATAAAAGTCATTAGCATAACTTCTGTATAATGCTATTTACAAGTTTTCCTCCCACTTAAACATTTTTAGCCGTTTTTCATATCAGCAGACTTGGCTCATGTGTCAAGCGGCGGGGGTATTTAAATTAAGACATTCGCGGAGAGGTTATTATTTTATTATCGGCCGTTAAATAATAGCTTCACTTTGGATCTCTCCCGGAATATCATCCAGCTTAGATTTCCAGCTTTATCCCTCCCTCCTGACTCTGCAGTTTCTTCTTGCCTGGGAAACTGTGTTAATTCTAGAGGTGTATTTTTATAAATAAAATTTATCGTTATATCCTTGAGCACTGCCTACTCTTGTAGCCAGCGTAGCTCAAGAAATCCTCGCCAGCCTTTTTTTATGAAATGAAACAAACTGCTGCTGAAATTATAGCCCCTTTTGTGGTCAGTTCACAAAAATTTTGTACGTTAGTTTAAATTTAGCACGATTATTTTTCCAGGTAAGCACAATTCAACCCGGTAACTTTTCCGGCGTGACGGATATGTTCAAGGAAATGAGTGGCCGCATTGACAAAGTCTACGACCACTTGGACGAGGAAGTAAAAAGCGTATACGGGAACGAATATCTATCCGCCTTCAAGAATGGAATTTGCCTGAGTAATTTTAAAAGTTTTTTTTCCTACTATGATTAAGATAATAAAAATAACTTTACTACGACAGAAGCAGTCATATTCGGTATGAATTATTGTGGCTCGGACTCATCATAAATTATTTAGTATTTTTCTGATAAAAATAGTCACAGGTGTGAGTATTTTATGGTGGTTCTGACTCATCTTGACATGGTAACGACGATACGTTCTGCAAACTTAAGAAGACATTTTTTTAAAATATTTTACTTTTTATTTTGTGATACTAACGATTTTTGGCGATAAATTTTTATCTTTTGTCCTAATTTTTTTCGCTTAAATTTGTACAATGGCTTAAAAATATAAAGTTAAGTTTTAAAAATGAAAAAAAGGCTTATTTTGCAATTTTCCTGACTTTATTCTCAGCACTTTAGATTTTATCATTATTATACTTATACACAAATATTTAAAAGTGCTTGGAATAAAATACAAACTTGACAAGTAGGACTGAAAAAAAAGCCTTCTTATATTTTTTAGAGTTCACTAAAGAAGGCACCGCCCCGGAGTTTAAAACCATGCAGGAAGTTTCCGAGTCGGTCATGGACGCCCTCTTTAGCGACCGACCCCGCCCCCGCTACAAACCCGCCCAATTCTGGTGGATAGTCTGGTGGTGGGTGTACGAAACTCTTCCGGAATTCCTCACCGACCGACTCATGGTCTACTGGCAGCGGCACTTGCCCCGACCCGCCGGGGCCCAGCCCGGCCCGGCTAGTCAGTAGCTGGAAGGTCGGTGGAATTCAAACTTACAGACCGTCAGACAGAACGACTGACTTAGTTGTTTGGTTAGTTGTCGCTTGAACTGAGGTAACCAATTAAACAGTCGGTTACCGATTTGGAAAGTCGGTGGAGCGAAAAATACACAGACTAAAGGTAAGCCCAACGTGGCT
>JASAMX010006696.1:0-16232 GCA_030248175.1 Microlaimidae sp. YZB2_3
GCTTTTCTAAATTTTTTTTAATCATGTTTTTTTATTTGTTAACATAATGTTTCTAAGGTGACATGCAAAATCACCATAAAAGTAGTGTAAAATCTCTATGACAAAATTTACCACTACGTAGTGCATATTCACCATAAAAAACTGAGTCCTAAGTCTAAACAAAACCCTAAAATCAAGCAAAATTTTATCATGATAAAACTTTGTTGCATTTTCCAAGTGTCAAAATAAAGGAAATATTGCAAACGCGTAATATTTATGGTGCACCACTTTATGGTGATTTTGTAACATTTATGGTCATACATGGACAGTGGTGTGTGCCCAGGATTTCATTTCGGGGGGGGGGGAAGTAAATACTAACCCTGAAGGAGGGTATAAGGGGCGGTAGTTCCCAGATATTGGGGGTGAGAGCCCCCCAGCGGGGTCAAGAGGCAGAGCCCCTTGTCAGGGGGGTCCGGAGGGAAGAATGCCCCCCCGGGGGAAAAAATTTTGATTTTAAGGCGCTGAAATACAATTAAAAATTTTAATTCCAGATGATACTTATTACAAATTTTAAGGTTTTTTTATACCTATACATTTGAAACATGTGTTTAAACGTTAATAAAAGGATAATAGGGGTTATAGTAGTTTTATTAAACATGTATGCCTTAACTACTGAACAGGATAATCAATTTGAAATTGAAAAACTAAGATAAATTGTCAATTTAAACTACCTGCGTAGTGGGAAAATTTTGGACTATTAATATGCTTTTGGAAGGCATCAGGAAAGTTTCTGTATTAATATTAAAGAAAAAAATTTTTCTCTCCCAAAATTTAAAAAAACGTAAGGGTCCCCTCTTACAAAAAAATTCGGCTTTGCCGGATTTTGGGGGGGGGGCAGCCACTGTACATGGGCAAGTTGCTCTGGAGTGGGGGGGTTAGTTGAGAATAGTTGAGTTGTTGAGAACAGTCCAGGAAGTTAGGGGGTGGTTACCCGGGGTAAATCTAATTTTAAATTCTAGTAAGGAGAGTCCCAGAGAGTTTGGACTCCCCTAGTTTTTTAGGGGGGTCGACCCCAGGTGCAAAATTTTGAAATCTACAGGGGGGTCAGATGGGGTTTGTTGTTCAAAGAAAAACAGTTAAACCATAATAATTTTAACAATTGTTCTTTTTATAGGATAGTACCAAAAATATATAATATAATGAAAAATGTGCAACTCCTATATAAAAAAGTACAAAAAAGTCCGGGATGTAACCAGGGGGATGGGGGTGGAGGGGGCGGTCGCTGCCCCCAAAACAGTTGGACAGGGGAAAAAATAAGGATAGTGGTTGGGCGGGGGTGGGGGGGCCGCCGCCCCCCCCCCCGACATGGTCGCCAGATAATAAAAATTGGGGGTTTTCAGAAGCTAAAAATCCAACATTTTCTAGCGCCTCGCTAATTGCTCGGCGCCAAACTATAAAATAATTTTAGTACCACAATTACCCCCCAAAAACCAAAAATTTTTTCCGCTTTGCTCAGCAGTCACTTTCTATAGTATACATACATATATCTCGCTATTTATCTTGCCTAATGCTAATGTTATTTCAAAATTAGTACAAGAATTTTTAAAAGTAATAAGTACTACACAGATAACAAAACAAACAATCATATTGGTTGATTTATTTACCTCCCCCTCCTAAATTTTCCAGCCGCCTATAGCATTCATTGGCTCGGATTTTGTTCATATAGGTAGGTACCCTAAAAACCATGGAGTTGAGATGCTGCTCATGTGCTTTGGTTTACAATGTGGGTGTAGCCAAGGGGTCTTAAAGGTCTCTAAATTCCTTTTTTTTTGTAAAATCAAGGCTCTGCCAATGTCTGCTAATGTAATTTTTAACTAAAAGGACATGTTTTTACCACTAAAAACATTAGATAATAGGTTATTAGACCAAAAACAGTGTATTATACATCTTTATCTACGTTTATCCCTGCTTTTTAACGTTAAAAATTAAGGGGGGGGGGGCTCCGCCCTCCCCCCCTGAAATTTTGGGGGGATGGAGCCCCCCCCCCAAAAAAAAAAATTTTTTTGTACTACAATCTGCTTGCCCGCCGCCCCCCAAAATGAAACCCTGGATATGTCCCTGGAAAAAGTAGGCCATTATAATGAGCCTCTCCATTTAAATGACACTCTCCATAGTAATGGCATAGTAGTCATTTTAATGCCGGGAAAATATGCTGTTCACCTAGGTTATTCTGCACAAATGTGCGCGGATCAATAAAAACATTTTATTTGGAGGATGCGCGCACATTTAGTGTAAAGTAACGTAGGCAAACAGCATATTTTTCCGCATTAAAATGGCAACTATGCCATTATTATGGAGAGTGTCATTTAAATTGAGAGGCTCATTATAATGGCCTACTTTTCCGTACTTTTTTATATAGGAGTTGCACATTTTTTGTTATATTATATATTTTTG
The DNA here is from genome assembly GCA_030248175.1 of Microlaimidae sp. YZB2_3. Lineage (NCBI taxonomy): Eukaryota > Metazoa > Nematoda > Chromadorea > Desmodorida > Microlaimidae > Microlaimidae sp. YZB2_3. The sequence goes on from JASAMX010006696.1 coordinate 2,434, forward strand.
TGCAAACTATGTTTTATTTATATATTAATATAAAAAGGGTTTTCTTTAAATATATATTTGTGAACAATATGCAATACATACTATAACATTTATCAAAACAGTTATTTTTATTTTGTACAAAAATAATGTGGACTGGCACAAAACGTAAATTTTGAAATGTTATATATCATGCAATAAAAAATCTGCATTCCAAACTTTTTTTTATGTCATAGGGTAGTGCATTTAATTTTGGCAGTTTTTCATTTTTCCAATGTCACTTTTCACTGTATGGCCCAATTTTTATGTTTGATAGCTCACTTTGAAGTTTTCACAATACTGCGTTGCGTCATAAAATCTTCACTGCACAAAAGTTGTTTTTTTACTTAATTAAGTTTTTAAAAAAATGGAAAATTGCCAAAATTAAATGTGTGCATTTAATTTTGGCACTTTACAAACAATCGATTGTTTCTCAGTCAAAAAATCATCATTTGCAAAAATTTAAAAACCTATCATTATCTCCAGACAGTTTTCTTTAATTTAAGCTTCTATTTGTTGTTCAACGTGAAACTGGCAAAAAGTTACAGCTAAAATGCCAACTGGTATCGAAATGAGCAAAATTTGGGAAAAAAGTGCATTTAATTTCGGCACTTTTTAAAAGGACCCCATTAATCGAGTTTAAGTGAAGTGCTATGACCCCTACACATTTCAACGTTGTCTTTTAACTATTTACAACTACAATTTAACACCCGACCACTTAATTCAACCCGTTTTTACCTAACATCAACAACACCCACGGCCAAGCAAAAAAAGACAAACAAACCAACAAAAACCGAAAAGAACCAAAAACAATAGACCACAGCAATATGTGTGCCGAAATTACACTATTTTATTTTATAACGATTGCTCACCACAGACGCAACGTAGAACCACGGGGACTAAAAATTCGGAAAATACACTAAATTTTACTAGGACAATTTAATTTTTAAACCAATTTATTGCGTAATCATGAAATGCCCATTTTCTAAAAACGAGTAACAATTTTATTTTTTATAAATCACACAATTTCACATGAAAATATCATATTATAACAAATAAAAAGCTGACGACAGTCATCTACATATAATTAGCTCTCATTTGAGCTATCAAACGTTGTATTCCGTCCAGGATTACCAAAGATATAGTACAAAATCAAAAATGCCCAATTGGGAAAAGTGCCGAAATTAAATGCACTACCCTAGTATTTACTTGTTTATGTTTCCTATTTTTGTAATTTTACCAAAGGTTATGAAAGGTTCAAAAGCTGTTGCTTTTGAGTTAGAGCATAAAAAGCTGTTGTCAAATAATAAGTTTTATTATTTTCAAAAATCACGGGTAGAAAACACAGACCACAATCACATAATTGGAATGTATTTTTTATCATCCTCTTCTTTGTTATTTATTTTAAAGGGCATGTAAAAGCTGGTTAGAGCCATGATCTCAAATAATTAACCTCAGAAAACGACCTTTTGGCTTTCCCAAGGGTCAAGACAAGACTCCAGAATAGCATTTCATGTTTTGCATTGTTTAGGACCCCCAGAATAGCACTTCATATTTTGTTTTGTTTCACTTCATGTTTTTCATCTTCATTACTTTTTTATGATTTATTGGTACAACTAAATTTTATGCCCTTTCTTCATAAATCATAAGATTAACTATTTCATTTCGGTGTCAAAATTTTAGGGGAAATCCTATGTGGGAAAACGTAAAAAAATTTATCAGCAATTAAAGGAAAAATTATTTCTTCCCACACAATTTCTAACATTTTCGCATAACTGGGCTGGCTACCATAGATGGGCAAGTGAGACTTCAAATCATACCCTTCAAAATGCAAAATTTTGGGGGTACACAAAACACTCAGCGCCTCCCAGCTAAAATTTCAGGGCTTCAAAAAAAAACACGCTAAAACTGGAGTATTTGGGGGATACGCGCATACCCCTTTCAAATATTTTTTTGGTATCCATCCTCAAAATTCGCAGAGGAGTATGTATACTCTAAAATCTGTAAAGCTAGGGTCCACCTATGGTATCAATCAGATAGCAACTGTGACTGACTAAAACAAATGTGATTGACTGAGAGTTAACCAAAACTATAATTCACAAACGGGCACCAAAATAAAAGTTTTCTGAGAATGTTTAAACAAAGCACACGCATAGTACATGTTACTAATATTTAAAGGAACGGTATCAAACGAATATGCAGCTGGGCAAATAAAAACAAACGGAAATCAAGATGATTTTGCACAAAGTTTAAGCAACAAAAAAATTAAATATTAAATGTTATTCGTTTTCGACCAGTAATAAATAAATATAATTATTTTTAAAAATGTACCGATCTTTGTTCCTCCCGATCTAAACTGAAGTGGGTTAAAACCAGGGACGTAGCCAGAGTTTCATTTTGGGGGGGGGGCGGATTGTAGTACAAAAAAAAATTTGGGGGGGGGGGGGGGGGCCCCCCCCCCGGGGAAAGTTGGGGGGGGGGGGGGCGGAGCCCCCCCCTTAATTTTTAAAAACGTTAAAAAAGCAGGGATAAACGTAGATAAAGCTGTATAATACACTGTTTTTGGCCTAATAACCTATTATCTAATGTTTTTAGCGGTAAAAACATGTTTTCTTAGTTAAAAATTACAAAAGCACACATTGGCAGAGCCTGGATTTTACAAAAAAGGAATTTAGAGACGTTAGTTTCAGACCCCTTGGCTAAACAAACCCACATTGTAAACCAAAGCACATAAGCAGCATCTCGGCTCCATGTTTTCTAGGGTACCTACCTATATGAAAAAAATCCGAGCCAATGCTATAAGCGGCAGGAAAATTTAGGAGAGGAGAGGTACATAAATCAACTAATATGATTGTTTGTTTTGCTATCTGTGTAGTACTTATTACTTATAAAAATTATTGTACTAACTTTGAAATAACATTAGCATCAGGCAACATAAATAACGAGATACTATAGAAAGTGACCGCTGAGCGACACGAAGCGGAACAAATTTTTGGTTTTTGGGGGTCCATTGGGGTACTAAAATTATTTTAAAGTTAGGCGCCGAGCGATTAGCGAGGCGCTAGAAAATTTTGAATTTTTAGCCTCTGAAAACCCCCAAATTTTACTATCTGGCGACCATTTCGGGGGGGGGGGGGGGCCCCCCCCCCCCCGCCCAACCACTATCCTTATTTTTCCTCCTGTCCGACCGTTTCGGGGGGGGGGGGGGGGGCGGCCGCCCCCCCTGGCTACGTCCCTGGTTAAAACTTTGTTCGTAAGTTAAGGACAAAAGTAAAGTTACTACTATTAATTAGTTTAGTTTCAATTCAAAATAATAGGCACCTAGAAAGTAAAGAAAGAAAAAAAGAGAAACACCCCCCAAGGGCAACCAAAACGGGGGGGGAAAAAAAAGGAAAAAAGAGAGAAAAAAAAAAAAAAAAAAAAAAAAAAAAAAAAAGAAAAAAAAAAAAAAAAAAAAAAAAAAGAAAGAAAAAGAAATAGGCTAAACTGCAAAAACTCGGTTTATACATCATAGAAAAGGGAAGTTCGCGGGGGGGGATGGCAATAAACATAGCGAGTCACCATAATGGATAATTACCGTATCTCCTACTTACTTGTCTTTTGTAGTATGCAGATCAACCGATCAAAATTTCGCGCGCTTTCGAGGGTTGATTTGCATATTACAAAAGATAAGTAGGATATACGGTAATTATCCATTATGATGACTTGCTATGTTTATTGCATACTTCATGTATAAACTGAGTTCCAGTGCAAGGTGGCTATAATCATGCTTATATTATTTGAAAATAAAGGTCAATTTTTTATTGGCAGGCAAAAAAGTACCACAATCGACTTTTTTGATAAATGGGTTTTATTCATTTTTTACTTTGGTCGAAATTCAACAAAATTTAAAACTTAGTCTATATCTACAAAGTTTTGTCTATAATTAACAAATTGATTTATTTAGCATATATTCCTCCGTCCTTTAAGTATTATGTAAACAATATTCTTTCTAATAACAACCAATAATATCAAAAAAATATTTCTATGGCACATTCACTATAAATAATTATAAACCGCTTTAGCAAATTATTAATAAATAGGCTGACATAAACAAACTTTTAAAATACTTTAATCGCTTTGTTACACAAAATCAAAACACGCTACGGCAGCGGAGTACTAAGTTTCTACAAGAAAACAGTTTTAATAATTTTTAAATCGGCGTCTAAAATTATAATAACTTTGCCAGCATAGCTATATAGGTTGGTCATTATTTGCGTGAACAAGGAGTATACCCTATTACCAAACTTCCCGCCCTCTGATCGTAAAAACACCTTTTTCAACTTTTTTTAAATTATAAAAATCTAGGGACGTTGGGCACTGCCAGACTGATATAAAAAGTTACGTCTGTGAACATACATTGTGCAAGTTGGTCCGGAGTGGGGGGGGGGGGGTTTAAACCCGCAATTTTAGGGGGTTATTAAGATCCGAGAAACGCATTTTTACGCATATAATTTTTCGATTTTGAAGGAAAAATATGTAAAAAACGCTCATTTTAGATCAAAAAGCCAATTTTATTGCATTTTCGAGCTTTTTATTGCTTAAAACATTCATTTTGACCTTAAAACGTAAGTTTAAAGGCAATTACAGGTAATTTTAATGACATTTTTTCTTCACTTTTCCAAAATTGGGGCGAAGCTCAACCTTTTCTCCTCCATCTCCTCCCCCCCAACTTCTGAGTCAGGGGGGGAGGCTGGGTTTAAACCTCCCATTCTAGAATTGGGGAGGGGGGCGGGTAAAACCCCTCTAACCCCCCTCCCGTGCATGGGTACGGCAGGTGGTATGCCTATGATGCTTTCGTTTAAGTTTTTTAATGAAAGAATCAAGTCTATAATTATACCCAAAAAGCCTACAATCCGACTAAAAATACCAAACTGTGTTAAATTTAAACGTTGAATTCAGTTCGAATAACCAGCCACAATGGCTACTAAAAGCAACTAAAAGTTTCTGCGTAAATCATAAATAATAATCTACTATTATCTAATAATAATAATAATAATTATCTACTATCTACTACATGATCTACCTATGATGCCATACAAATCAGATTGTTAATCGCGAAAGAGTGAGGTTAAGTATCTGTTATTCCTTGATGTTAATCTGTAGGGGTTTGCCTTTAGGGTCGTCGAAGCGGTCCATTGTCTTCAGGTTGGTGATCATAGAGAGACCGAAAAGGAGGATCCAGATCATAAGGAAGGTCGTCACCACGCCCATCCAAGTTCCGGCCGTGAAATAGCCCGTGCAATCGTCCACGTTGACTGAGAAATTCCCCCCGGAAGCATTGTACGGTTGCACCTGAAATTATTATTATTATTATTATTATTATGGGTTGTACAAAAACAATGTGGACGTGGATTGGAATTTTTTAACTGGCATATTTTACTAACAAAATGGACTACTTTTATCAATGTATAGCTGAGACAGGCCAGCTAATCTATAATCTGCATAGGGGAGATAAGTTTCAGGTAATGCAACAACAACGTCAATGTATAGCTTTTACTGCATTTTTTGGCTTTTTATGGCTAAAAACCCTCATTTAGACATCAAAACTTTGGCTTAAAGAAAAGGTTAAAATTCTATAAAAAATTAAGTATTAGATAGTTTAAGAAGTAAAAATAAGCAATATAAACATTCGCATTTTGAGTTTAAAAATCCGCGGATGATGCGAATGTCAAAAATCGGGCGGATGTCTCCGGATACGGATGTTGGGCACATTTCTAATTTAAATTGCTCCAAAAATTTTAAAAATAGTTTAAAATTTAGTATACCTCCCTCGCCCCTACGCATAGGACTTCCCCTAGACGAGAATCAAGAAGGGCCCCCTCCCCTCAAGTTTCCAAATTTTTTAACCCTGACCTCCTCTAGAATTTGAAATCTGACCCCCCTCCCTTGGGAAAATTTTAGGTACTTTTTTGTACTAAATTTTCTTCGGAAAACGTGAATTTTCATCACATATTCATGCTTTTACACCCTTTTTATACCAGAATATCGCTTTTTATTCAATAAAATGTAGTATTATCCTATAAAAAAAACAATTATTAAATTATTATGGTTTAATAACCTGACCCCCCTCTAGATTTCAAAATTTCTCACCCCGGGTCAACCTCCCCTAAAAGCTAAGGGGTGGGGGTCCGAACCCCCCTAGGACCCCACTCCTAGAAGTAAAAATTTATTTACCCCGGGAAACCACCCACCCCCCAAGCTTCCCTGCCCGTTCTCACCTATGCTTTTGGGGTTACACAAAAAATGTTTTTTTTTTGTAAATTTTAGCTTACATAAATGTGTACTTTACAAAAGCAAAATAAAGAACATTAGTCCAAAAATTGTGCGAAGTTCCGCAGCTATAAAAAGGGTGTAAATATAATTTTGTGTAAAAAAATTTTTTTGAAAGAAAATGTTAGATAAAAATGGCACCCTAAATTACTTCCAGGGGAGGCTGGGGTCAGATTTAAATTTTTTCCGAAGGGTAAGGAAAAAAGTCGGAAAATTTGATTTTTCGATTTTTGTCCGTTTTATCTCACATTTAGATGTACCTGAAAGTGGTAGAATGAGAGCCCAATTCTGCTATTAGTTTTGTCTTCATCTACTATGTAGGTGTTGGGAGTTTGCCAGCAAGAATAGCAGAATGTTTTTACTGAATACAACTGAAGAGTCTCTATCTGAAAAACAACCATAAAATTTACTCCAACAAGCAAAGTATTATACAGCCAAGTAATTGCTTAGATTTTTTTTTTCAAAATAAAATAAAAACAATTTTTGGAGTATTTACTTTGCGCCATTAGGATCATAACTATTGAAATTTTGGAATAAGCTTGTAAGTACCCACAATTTATTTTTAAAATCGCTACTAACTTTTAAAAATGACTGAATTAATAAAAACAAATTTTACCCTACCCCATTCTTTTAAAAAATTCCAAACTACGCACTGTCTTCCTGAAATTTAATGGAATTTTAATACCGAAAATAGTAAAAAAGAAGGTTTGTTGTAAGTGAGTTTCTACGCGAAATTTGCGGTTGTAGAACATAGAAGAAATTTTCTTTTTCTGAAATTTTTCAATTAAATTTTTTTTAGTTTATTTTGTTTGAAAACCGACGAATTCCAAAAAGCAAAAACTGTTTGTGACCGCCTGCTTTGGCTTAGACACTTTTTACAATTATACTAGTTTATGAAATTCAAAAAAATTGTCCTTGTAATGGGTCGAATACTCCTTTCGCTTTTTTAAAACATGGGACACGCATAGCCATAATTATGACATACAGAGTGGAAGTCCAGCCCAGACCTGTGCACTGCCCCCGGGGGTTTTATTGGGGGGCAATTCCAAAACGGGGGGAAGGGCACGGGGGCAACTTTTTTGAAACGGGGAGCAATAAAACGGGGGGTAAGCGGGGGAACAGAAAAAAAAGAGAAAAAAAGGGAAAAAAAAGAGAAAAAAAGAAGGGGAAAAAGGGACAAAAAAGCGAAAATAAGGTAAAAATAAATCTAAAATGACTTAAAATGCATTGAAATAGGCTTAAAACTGCATAAAAATTCGCGATGATGGCGTCATTATAGGTTAAAAATGACGCCATAATTTTATGGTACTGTTTCATTTTTTGGCGGGGGCGGGGCGAATCCTCCAAAAAAGCGGGGGGGGCATTTCCAGACCCTGCAGAGATCTGCCAGCCAGACATGGGAAAAGAGAAATGGGGTGGGAAGGGGCATAGGTGGGCAGGGGTTTAATCAGGGACGTAGCCAGGGGGGGGGGGGGCGGCCGCCCCCCCCCCCCCCCCGAAACGGTCGGACAGGAGGAAAAATAAGGATAGTGGTTGGGCGGGGGGGGGGGGGGCGGCCGCCCCACCCGCTCTGCCTTCTTTTCTCTGTCGACCCCTTGGGGGGCGCCCTCCCCCCCTAAAGCGTGCCAGAGTAGGACCCCCTCCATCTATGCCCCTTCCCACCCCCATTTTCTCTTTTCCCATGTCTGGCTGGAAAATTTGCGGGGTCTTGGAAATGCCCCCCCCCCGCTTTTTTAAACAGGAGTCGCCCCGCCGGAAACTGAAAATTCGCTAAAATTATGGCGTCATTTTTAACCTATAATGACGCTTCGGCGCCAAGTCGGTTTAAGCCTATTTCAATGCATTTTAAGTCATTTTAGATTTATTTTTACCCTTATTTTTTCGCTTTTTTGTCCCTTTTTCCCCTTCTTTTTTTCTCTTTTTTTTCCTTTTTTTCTCTTTTTTTTCTGTTCCCCCGCTTACCCCCCGTTTTATTGCTCCCCGTTTCAAAAAAGTTGCCCCCGTGCCCTTCCCCCCGTTTTTCCCAACTGCCCCCCAATAAACCCCCGGGGGCAGTGCACAGGTCCGGGCTCGGATTTCCACTCTGTATGTCATAATTATGGCTATGCGTGTCCCATGTTTTAAAAAAGCGAAAGGAGGAAGATTCGACCCATTAAAAGGACAATTATTTTGAATTTCATAAACTAGGTATAATAGTAGAAAAGTGTCTAAGCCAAAGCAGGCGGTCACAAACAGTTTTTGCTTTTTGGAATTCCCGTCTGTTTTCCAAACAGAATAAACTAGAAAAAAATTTGAGTGAAAAAATTTCAGAAAAAAAGAAATTTCTTCTATGTTCTACAACCGCAAATTCCGCGTAGAAATTCACTTACAACAAACCTTCTTTTTCTACTATTTTCGGTATTAAAATTCCATTAAATTTCAGGAAGAAAGTGTGTAGTTTGGAATTTTTTAAAAGAATGGGGTAGGGTAAAATTTGTTTTTTATTAATTCAGTCATTTTTAAAAAGTTAGTAGCGATTTTAAAAATAAATTGTGGGTACTTACAGAACTTTATTCCAAAAATTTCAATAGTTTATGAACTTAATGGCGCAAAGTAATATACTCCAAAAATTGTTTTTATTTTATTTTGAAAAAAAAAATCTAAGCAATTTATTACTTGGCTGTATAATACTTTGCTTGTTGGAGTAAATTTTATGGTTGTTTTTCAGATAGAGACTCTTCAGTTGTATTCAGAAAAACATTCTGCTATTCTTGCTGGCAAACTCCCAACACCTACATAGTAGATGAAGACAAAACTAATAGCAGAATTAGTTCTCTCATACTACCACTTTCAGGTACATCTAAATGTGAGATAAAACAACAAAAATCGAAAAATCAAATTTTCCGACTTTTTTCCTTACCCTTCGGAAAAAATTTAAAACTCACCCGGCAGCCTCCCCTGGAAGTAATTTAGGGTGCCATTTTTATCTAACATTTCTTTTTTTCAAAAAAATTTTTTTACACAAAATTATATTTACACCCTTTTTTATAGCTGCGGAACTTCGCACAATTTTTGGACTAATGTTCTTTATCTTGCTTTTGTAAAGTACACATTTATGTAAGCTAAAATTTACAAAAAAAAAACATTTTTTGTGTAACCGCAAAAGCATAGGTTTGAACGGGCAGGGAAGCTGGGGGGGTGGGTGGTCTCCGGGGTAAATAAATTTTTACTTCTCAGGAGTGGGGTCCCAGGGGGGTTCGGACCCCCCCCCTTAGCTTTTCGGGGAGGTTGACCCGGGGTGAGAAATTTTGAAAATCTAGAGGGGGGTCAGGTTATTAAACCATAATAATTTAATAATTGTTCTTTTAATGGGATAATACTACATTTTATTAAATAAAAAGCGATATTCTGTTATAAAAGGGTGTAAAAGCATGAATATGTAATGAAAATTCACGTTTTCAGAAGAAAATTTAGTACAAAAAAGTACCTAAAATTTTCCCAAGGGGGGGGGGGGGGTCAGATTTCAAATTCTAGAGGAGGTCAGGGTTAAAAAATTTGGAAACTTGAGGACAGGGGGCCCGTATTGATTCTCGTCTAGGGGAAGTCCTATGCGAATAGGGGCAAAGAAAAGGTATACTAAATTTTAAACTATTTTTAAAATTTTTAGAGCAATTTAAATTAGAAATGTGCCCAACATCCGTATCCGGAGACATCCGCCCGATTTTTGACATTCGCATCATCCGTGGATTTTTAAACTCAAAATGCGAATGTGTTTATATTGCTTATTTTTACTTCTTAAACTATCTAATACTTAATTTTTTATAGAATTTTAACCTTTTCTTTAAGCCAAAGTTTTGATGTCTAAATGAGGGTTTTTAGCCATAAAAAGCCAAAAAATGCAGTAAAAGCTATACATTGACGTTTTTGTTGCATTACCTGAAACATATCTCCCCTATGCAGATTATAGATTAGCTGGCTTGTCTCAGCTATACATTGATAAAAGTAGTCCATTTTGTTAGTAAAATATGCCAGTTAAAAAATTCCAATCCACGTCCACATTGTTTTTGTACAACCCATAATAATAATAATAATTTCAGGTGCAACCGTACAATGCTTCCGGGGGGAATTTCTCAGTCAACGTGGACGATTGCACGGGCTATTTCACGGCCGGAACTTGGATGGGCGTGGTGACGACCTTCCTTATGATCTGGATCCTCCTTTTCGGTCTCTCTATGATCACCAACCTGAAGACAATGGACCGCTTCGACGACCCTAAAGGCAAACCCCTACAGATTAACATCAAGGAATAACAGATACTTAACCTCACTCTTTCGCGATTAACAATCTGATTTGTATGGCATCATAGGTAGATCATGTACGTAATAGTAGATTATTATTTACGATTTACGCAGAAACTTTTAGTTGCTTTTAGTAGCCATTGTGGCTGGTTATTCGAACTGAATTCAACGTTTAAATTTAACAAAGTTTGGTATTTTTAGTCGGATTGTAGGCTTTTTGGGTATAATTATAGACTTGATTCTTTCATTAAAAAACTTAAACGAAAGCATCATAGGCATACCACCTGCCGTACCCATGCACGGGAGGGGGGTTAGAGGAGTTTTACCCGCCCCCCTCCCCAATTCTAGAATGGGAGGTTTAAACCCAGCCTCCCCCCCCTGACTCAGAAGTTGGGGGGGGGGAGGAGATGGAGGAGAAAAGGTTGAGCTTCGCCCCAATTTTGGAAAAGTGAAGAAAAAATGTCATTAAAATTACCTGTGATTGCCTTTAAACTTACGTTTTAAGGTCAAAATGAATGTTTTAAGCAATAAAAAGCTCGAAAATGCAATAAAATTGGCTTTTTGATCTAAAATGAGCGTTTTTTACATATTTTTCCTTCAAAATCGAAAAATTATATGCGTAAAAATGCGTTTCTCGGATCTTCTTAACAGCCTAAAATTGCAGATTTAAACCCCCCCCCCCCCCTCCGGACCAACTTGCACAATGTATGTTCACAGACGTAACTTTTTATATCAGTCTGGCAGTGCCCAACGTCCCTAGATTTTTATAATTTAAAAAAAGTTGAAAAAGGTCTTTTTACGATCAGAGGGCGGGAAGTTTGGGAATAGGGTATACTCCTTGTTCACGCAAATAATAACCAACCTATATAGCTATGCTGGCAAAGTTATTATAATTTTAGACGCCGATTTAAAAATTATTAAAACTGTTTTCTTGTAGAAACTTAGTACTCCGCTGCCGTAGCGTGTTTTGATTTTGTGTAACAAAGCGATTAAAGTATTTTAAAAGTTTGTTTATGTCAGCCTATTTATTAATAATTTGCTAAAGCGGTTTATAATTATTTATAGTGAATGTGCCATAGAAATATTTTTTTGATATTATTGGTTGTTATTAGAAAGAATATTGTTTACATAATACTTAAAGGACGGAGGAATATATGCTAAATAAATCAATTTGTTACTTCTAGACAAAACTTTGTAGATATAGACTAAGTTTTAAATTTTGTTGAATTTCGACCAAAGTAAAAAATGAATAAAACCCATTTATCAAAAACGTCGATTGTGGTACTTTTTTGCCTGCCAATAAAAAATTGACCTTTATTTTCAAATAATATAAGCATGATTATAGCCACCTTGCACTGGAACTCAGTTTATACATGACGTATGCAATAAACATAGCAAGTCATCATAATGGATAATTACCGTATATCCTACTTATCTTTTGTAATATGCAAATCAACCCTCGAAAGCGCGCGAAATTTTGATCGGTTGATCTGCATACTACAAAAGACAAGTAAGTAGGAGATACGGTAATTATCCATTATGGTGACTCCAGACCTGTGCACGGTCTGGAAATGCCCCCGTTTTATTGGACAGTTTGCCCCTCCCGTTTTTTTGCCCCCCCCCGCCAAAAAATGAAAAAGTACCCTAAAATTATGACGCCGTTTTTGACCTATGATGACGCCATCATTGCCAATTTTTTGCAGTTTTTAGTCTATTTCAATGTATTTTAAGCCATTTTGGACCTATTTTTACCTTATTTCCGCTTTTTTTGTCCCTTTTTCCTTGTTTTTTTCTCTTTTATTTTTATTTTTTTCTTTCTGCCCTGCTTGCCCCTCACCCGTTTCAAAATAGTTGCCCCCCGTGCCCCTCCTTTTAAAATGCCCCCCCCCCAATAAAACCCCGGGGGGGGGCAGAGCACAGGTCTGTTACTGCTGTTCTTCGAAGATCCGGAGCGGAGCTCCGAAGTCACCTTAGCAACGGCATACCTGATGGGGTGTTTCTCTGAAAGCCGGCGAAGCCCGGATTTTTTCCTTTTTTTTTTGAAATTTTGAATTTTGGGCGCTTTTTGGATTTTAAGATAGAAAAAAATCTTTTAATATTAGTGATAATTCCTAATGCGTTTAAAAACATAACAATTGTAAACAGGGACGTAGCCAGGGGGGCGGCCGCCCCCCCCCCCCGAAACGGTCGGACAGGAGGAAAAATAAGGATAGTAATTGGGCGGGGGAGGGGCGGCCGCCCCCCCCCTCCCCCCAAAATGGTCGCCAGATAGTAAAATTTGGGGGTTTTCAGAGGCTAAAAATTCAAAATTATCTAGCGCCTCGCTAATCGCTCGGCGCCAAACTCTAAAATAATTTTAGTACCCCAATGGACCCCCAAAAACCAAAAATTTGTTCCGCTTCGCTTCGCTCAGCGGTCACTTTCTATAGTATACATACATATATCTCTCGTTATTTATGTTGCCTGATGCTAATGTTATTTCAAAGTTAGTACAATAATTTTTATAAGTAATAAGTACTAAACAGAAAGCAAAACAAACAATCATATTGGTTGATTTATGTACCTCTCCCCTCCTAAATTTTCCTGCCGTTTATAGCATTGGCTCGAATTTTTTTCATATAGGTAGGTACCCTAGAAAACATGGAGCCGAAATGCTGCTTATATGCTTTGGTTTACAATGTGGGTTTAGCCAAGGGGTCTGAAACTAACGTCTCTAAATTCCTTTTTTGTAAAATCCAGGCTCTGCCAATGTGTGCTTATGTAATTTTAAACTAAGAAAACATGTTTTTACCGCTAAAAACATTAGATAATAGGTTATTAGGCCAAAAACAGTGTATTATATACAGCTTTATCTACGTTTATCCCTGTTTTTTAATGTTTTCAAAAATTAAGGGGAGGGGGCTCCGCCCCCCCCCGAAATTTTTTTTGGTACTACAATCCGCCCCCCCCCCCCAAAATGAAACTCTGGCTACGTTAACGTCAGTCCGCAGTTGCTATCTGATTGGTGCCATAGGCGGACCCTAGCTTTACAGATTTTAGAGTATACATACTCCTCTGCGAATTTTGAGGATGGATACCGAAAAAAATATTTGAAAGGGGTATGCGCGTCTCGCCGAATACTCGCAGTTTTAGCGTGTTTTTTGAAGCCCCTGAAATTTTAGCTGGGAGGCAGAGCTGAGTGTTTTGTGTAACAAT
>JASAMX010006698.1:0-17915 GCA_030248175.1 Microlaimidae sp. YZB2_3
GGACTTTTTTGTTTGCTTAATCGGTACTCTACATGCCCCTGTGCTATGCGTTCTAGAACTGTTCAGAACAGTTCTAGAACCTGTTCCGAACAGTTCTAGAACAGTTCTAGGACTGATTTGCAGTTCTCAAAATCAAAAAATAAATAAAACTCCGCAAATGATATTTAAACACATAAAACAACGGAAATACACAATAAAATCACGTAATAAGTGTTGGGAAATGTTTCGGTGACTTTTATAATGCACCAAAGTACAACTTTGGCATTTTCAAATGCCGAATTTCTCACAAATTTGGGCAAACTGGAAAGTACACCGACACCGTCCGAACAGTTCCAAACAGTTCCGAACTTAAAATTGTTCTGAACAGTTCTAAAACGAGTTAGAACTTCCGAGTTAGAACTGTTCCGAACAGTTCTAAAACTGTTCGGAACAGCTCTAGAACCTGTTCCGAACAGTTCTAGAACTGGACCGGTTGAGTACGGGTTAAGTGTTGTTTTGAAATCACTGGCAAGCAATTAGTTCACATTTGTTTGTACTGTTTGAGATAGTGGTTATGTATAAGTTAATATTATTTTATTTTTAGCTTCAGCTTTTAGCTTCAACTTATTCAGCTTAAAATCACAGGCTGCTCATATAAGCTGTTATAGCGCCTTTCATAGTCGCCTTATAAAACTTATGTGACAGTTCTGGTGATTACTTCGTCGTGGGATCTTTAATAACTTGCTGATGTGGATATAAAAAGACAGAGCATAGTATATAAATAAGTGCCTGCTTTTTATGTTCCGTCTAGAAAGTTTACTTTCAAAAAAAAATGGAACAACATGTGGCTATATAACTTCAAAAAATTTCTTTATAGATTTTATTGCTGTTTTGTTTGTAAAACTGTTCAAAATTTAGAGATTAATTTTTAAAAAGGCCATTTCAAATATTTAAATAGAAGCATATTCTGAAACTATAAAAAAGTGGGAATTAGTGAAATGGAAATATAACCAAAAAGTCGCTCAGTGTTTCTTAATTTTTTTCCTACATATGATTAGCACTAGTTATCATTGTACCTTCTTCTCACAATAAAAAACCTTTATTCATAATTAGTTTATATCCACACCTACTTCATAAAAAAGAGTCAAACTACTTCATTCAAGCTGTCTTTTTGGAACCCATCCTCCTGAACTGACGCCCACTAATCCAACAACAAAAGCTTTTAAGGGGCAAACTGGAAAGTACACCGACACCGTCCACCGACACCGACCAAATTCTACCATAATTTTATTTGAATTTTTAGGTTTTGCTTAGGCTTAGAAATAATACTTTGCAGTAAAGGTGGTCGGTGTCGGTGGAAGGTGTCGGTGTACTTTCCAGTTTGCCTTTTAAGATCTCCCAGGTCCACTTTTGCCCAACTTCGCTCCGACTACTCTCATAAACTCTTTTCTTATCAAAACAAAATCAATAGAAAAATGAAAAACATATGCCCAGATTGTGTGGATGGACTATACAATGTTTTTAAGTTTTTCAACTGTTCTGAGCACCCCACAGCACTAGCAGTCTTAAACGTCTGGAAAAAACAAACAAAAGTAGCAGTCTTCCTCAACACTGTAGCATGGCTATAGACTAGTTCCGAATAAGCATCTTTTACTGTACAAAAGAGGGTACAAAAAATAAAATTAAAAAAATTGTAGTTTTTTTAGTTTCTTTAGTTTAAACCTATACTTATTTAAAATTGCTACAGGATGATATGTTTCACAATGTTGAAGGGCTTTAATATATCAGTTTGTGCTAAATAAATGTTACTTTTTTGATTAAAAATCACAATAGTTAGAAATCATCACTAAAATACAATTTTTGTGAACAATGATTTTGAATTAGCAAAAATAAAGTTGAAATTTGTGCTTTGAAACTGAGTTCAAACTTACATAGGTTTTTTTATTGTTCAGATTTTATTTTTTTATGGTTCTGATTGCAAAACTATTTAAAATTTTAAAATTAATTTTAAAAAGTCCATTCGAAACTTTTATATAGAAGCGTTTTCTGTAATTGAATCATTAAAAAAATGATAATCAAGTGCGCCAGCAGCAGCAGCACCTACGAATGGCAAAAACTTTAAAATCTTCAAAAAATGCTTTTGCTTTTGTAATATTAAGAAGTTTTAAAGAAATTTTGAAGGGAAAAGATCGAGATTTTAAACCAATAAATATTTGAAACCTTTAAATGTACTAGTCGCTTACTGTTTTTCAATTTTTCCCCTATATATGATTGGCGCGGGTTGTCTGTCATTGTACCCTCTTCCTACACTAAAAAAACCCTTATTTAGAACTTGTCTATAAAAACAAATACTACTACTACACTCAGGGGGAGAATTAATTTTATGACTTTCTTCACTGACCCTATTTAATTTCATATCACTTATTATGCTTAAATTACATTTTTGTAATGCCCATCTACAGAATTTTTGTGGCGGCTTTTGATTTTGTAATTTTTTTATTTAGCAAATATTACTGTAGAATTTGCTTCAAGACACATTTTTCCAATTAAATTGAAAAATTGGGGTTTGGAGCTGGGCTTAAACTAGCGACCCTTCCCTCACCATAGGAACGCTCTGCCACTGAGCTACCCAAGCCACAAGAATGTTTGGCTAAATCAATCTTTTAAAACCGTTGTTGAACAGCCCCGCGCTGTTATTGTTTATTGTTTATTTGTGCGACCTGTCGTCCGGCCGGTTGATAACACAAATAACAAGACAGCAGAAAGAATGAGAACTGCTGGCTTTATTGTAGAATTTTTGTAGCGGATTTTGATTTTGTAAATTTATTATTTAGCAAATATTACTGTGGACTTCGCTTCAAGACCCACTTTTCCAATAAAAATAAAAAAATTGACAAAAATTCTACAATAAAACCAGCAGTTCTCATTCTTTTTGCTGTCTTGTTTTTTGTGTTATCAACCGGCCGGACGGCAGGTCGCACAAATAACAAACAAATAATAACAGTGTGACGCTGTTCAACAACGGCTTTAAAAGAGTGATTTAGCCAAATATTCTGTGGCTTGGGTAGCTCAGTGGCAGAGCGTTCCCACGGTGAGGGAAGGGTCGCTGGTTCAAGCCCAGCTCAAAGCCCTAATTTTTCAAATTAATTGGAAAAGTGGGTCTTGAAGCACAATCTACAGTAATATTTCCTAAATAATAAATTTGCCCATCTATGTTAAAAAAATAATTAGACTTACAATTTCTCAATCCCAATACAATAGGTCGATGTTTAATACAATTTACATTTAAATATTAGTACTCAAGCTGAAATTTTTTGTGAATTGTACTAAGTTTCTATCAGCTCAAAATTGAAATATGAAGCTTAATGCAAGCTTATAGTCAAAGATAACATGGCGTTTTTCCAAAAACAAGAAAATATGGGCTTTTAATTTAGCAAAACAAAATTTTGGCTTATTTAGACAATTAGCATTGTTTCCGTGTATTGTAGACCCACTCCTAATTGTTTACTTTTTATAAGGGTAAAATTTTACAATACAAAATTATTAGTTATCTTGCGTTTTTTGTAAATACTACGTGATGTTTATGCCATTATTATTTGTGCTGAATGACAGTTTTCTAATTGAAAACAATCACAATTTTCTAATTAAAACATTCGGGTAAACAGTTTTTGTCCTTTGTCGTATATATTTAATTAAATATTTATTTTATCCTAATTCATATTTTCAAAATTTTAAATTTATATGATGTTAATTAAGCCGTTCCCGTGAAAGCCTTTTCCACCCTTACAACCGTGAAACCTTCGTATGACAAAAGTAAAACCTTCGTCTCATGGGGGTCGTATTTTTGTATGAAAAATGTCGTACGTAAACCTTAACGCGGTAAGTTCTTCGCATGACTTAGGTCTTATTTCCGTCACACATAATTTTTTGTGCGCGATTAGTGCCCAGTGAGCGAGTAAATTAAAATGATTAAAGCCGTACGATAGCAATATTCAAATTTTTGCAACATAAAATATCCTACGTAATACACTGTATCCGTCCGTGGCAAAAATCTGCATATTGCCACCTACCGTTTTAACCCTCTTAATTTGCTCGCTCACTGAGCACTACTCGCGCAGAAATTTATGTATGACGAAAGTATTAAAATTAATTAATAATTAATTTTCATGTATCCTTGCCAGTGTTTATTTTTTTAAACAATTTATAAAATGATTTGCGTATTAAAGCTTTATATTTCTTAATTTTCACAATATGTTTATGAAAGTTAATGCATGTGGGGTTTTGTACTAATTATCTTGCTGAATACCGATTATACTTATGTGTTAAAGGAGAAAAATGAGCGTATTAACGGACTTTGAAGCCAGAGGCACTTAGAGCTGGAATTTGAAGCTAAAAATGATAAACTTGGAGCCTAAAGTGTGAAATCGCTAATAAAACGTATTCCTAAAGCTAAGCTAAAGCCTAAAATTAAGCCTAAACCAATTTTATACTGTCAGTTTTAAGTTTACATTTTCGCAGCTTCAAGTTCCCAAAAGTGTAAGAAGGCCCCAAGTTCCCTGCTAACGGCTCCAAAGACGCCGTATTTATAAAATAACGTTATTCAAAAATAAATAAAGTTTATTTTTTATAATTGCCTTTATTCACTTTTTTTATAATTTTTAATGCTCTAAGTTTTTAATCAATTGAGTAAAACATTTAATTATTTTGTTTATATTCAAGTAATTACTACAGTAAAAGCATATTTTTGTAAAAACAAGAAATTTCGGCAGTAAGTTTTGACTAATTGAACTAAAGCATATAATTATTTAGTTTGAATTATAGTAATAACTTTACAATAACTTTTAATTAATTATAATTAATTAACATCTTAACACTTAGATTATATAACAATTTCTAAGCGCTGAGTTTTGACTAATTGAAGAAAAACAATTTAGTAATTTGTAATTCAAGTAATAACTACGATAAAAACCTATTCTATTATGAAATATGATTTTTATAAACATTGTTTTCTTATTTATTTTTGTGAAAAATGGAAAAGAGGCTTTGGGACTTTGTTTTGCCTAATTAAACGGAAGAACATTTAGTTTTAATTAGTTTTGTCCCTACTAGAGGCCCTCCAAGTTTATTTGTCAGTAATGACGGGTTTTTAAATTAAACAACCAGGTGCTGCGTGTATACTTATACATAATTATTTAAATCTTTGTAACAATATAATTATTTCAAATTACATTTTCTACGTTTTAAATTCGTTATTATGCTAACTCAGCAAAGATATTATCAAATATTTTGGACCTTTTATATAAGAATAAATTAAAGATAAAACGTAATGAAATGCATAAACCTTACGATTAAATACATTCAATAAGCATGCCTATGTAGTCAATCTTAATAAATCTTACCGCAAGTAATACAGTTTATATTGGTGTTATGACAGATTGTAGTTAACAAAAATCTGAAGCAGGAAGTAAATAGGTAGTTAGTAGGTAGTTAAAGGTGCGGTACTGACTCAAACTTTTTGTCTTCGATTTTCATGATTTTTTTGTGAAAACGTTACCCTTGCCTTCAATAGGCCCAAAATTTTTTTCACCAAAACATCTTTATGAGTTCGGGAGATATAACTCCCAAAACATCACGTTTTTTTTTAAATTCTGTACTTAAAAAATTTCTCAATGAATATAAATATAAAGGTTATAAAAGTTTTACTGAAAGATAGCGGCTATTTTCTACTTTAATTTGATACGGAAGTATGACATAGGTCTCACCAAGGTTTCACGATTACAGCCGAGGTACATAAAGCGATTAGGGGAACGGCTTAAAGGAGCACTGTCACAAATCAAATTTCTATAACGCCCGAACCGGACTGCTCCTTTAATACAAAACCTACCTAACTCAACTTTGGTATTTAATATGCTACACTACAAGGCTACAACATTTTAAAATTTCAGCTGAATCGGTTCAGTATTAAAGGAGCAGTCCGGTTGGGGCGTTATAGGAATTGGATTTGTGACAATGCTCCTTTAAGTAAAACACATGTCTCGTTTTATTTTCGTTTCACACCTGTGTCAATCGGTCATTTGGCTGTCACGCAATTTTCCCCTATGTTTAGCTTTTATTATCTTGTTATTTATATTTTGTAGAATAAAGAAGTGAAGCTAGCTCCCGAAAATAAATCTTTATAACGATTACTTAAAATGATTAGCTACATGATTAATTAAAACGTTCATTGTCTAACATGAAGTTGTCTCTATATATATCAAAAAACTTCTATAATTTAATTTGCAATATATACGTACCACGGGTACGTCTTTTAAAAGTAGCTTTGTTTAATTGTCTTTTGTATTTGGTATTGCGTATAATTTTGCATATGAGTATTGTGTTATGTGCGTGTTTTAAAATGTGTTATCAAATTTTGGTGTTTTTAAAAATAATATTTTGTTTTTCTGTATATTTTTGTTATGTATGCCACAAGTTTTTCGAATGAATGGGTGAACGTTGGTTTTCAGTAGACTCACTTTTAAAAACCCCATCTTCATTCCAAAAACCTTGTAAATTAAAATGCGTATTATGTCACCGTTTCTCAGCAACCAAAAACCGTAAACAATCCTAAAACTTGTCTATTTCTTTTAAATTAAAATGCTTGTTCAAACATATTTTCTTTTTGTTGTTCTAAAACGTCAAAAGTTTAAATGTTTAATCAAAATGTGGGTTTTTCATAAAATAAAATCTATTCTAAAAATTCACCTTGTTGTTAAATTTTGGGTTATGGAGGGGATACTGTCCCCCAAAGGTACTTTTTGGAATGCTCACATGCCGTGCTCGGTGTATTTGATGCCTCCCAGAATTAAGTTTAATTTTTATTCATAATAACAAAGTAACCAATACATGAAACAACGTAAAAATAATAATCAAATCATATCAAAATGTATTAAAATAATTCTCTCACTAGCCGCCCTCCGGGCCGCTCCTCCCCGTCCAAAAACTGCCTAAACCCCACCCGTATCAGTAAATTTTCCGGAACCTGTCCACAAAATCGTTAACCACCTAACTGAGTTATACCTGGCTAATTTCTAAAGCAGTGGTAATACATTATAAAATAATACCTGTGAGAATTAAAATAAATCTATAATTAAAGGATATTAACCACCCCTACATTTGTAGCTGACAGTTCCGGTCGCCCACGCCGTTTGCTGCTACACAACAATTTACGAGGAAAAATTTCCACCGCGGAGGAATTATTTTTGAGAGAAAAATTTCCGCAACAAAATTTTTCCCGCTTTTTCGTTTTTCTCATATAACTGCAAACGCTGGCAAAAGCGCAAACATTCTTGGAAACAAAAGTTTGGTGTTTTTTTTGGTTTTATGTAAAATTGTTAGTAATAAGTAAATAATATTTTTAATAATAAAGATTTGAAGAAAATGTTCGATTTTATTTGTAAATTAATTTTTTAAGATGCTTATTAGTGATGTTCCTACTTTCCAATATAAAGCTCCAGAGCTCCGGTTATTGAAAGCAAAGGAAGCTCCGGAGCTCCAATGCTCCGCCCCTTAAATAATCAATTTGAGGTTTAAGCTTAAAATGCATTTTAAATTACTCTATTTCTATTTGTAGGACTATTTTTACTGATTAAAATAAGTTTTGGAAAAAATTTAATTTGCAAAAAAATTTTGACAAAATCATATATTGCATCGTTCTTTAATCATTCATCAAATTAGTACAAAAAAGGGCGGAGCTCCGGAGCTCCATACCTCCGGAATAATTGCAATTTTTAACGCACAGTCAGCCAACGTATCATTTCGACTTATGCTGCCGTATATTTTTATTAACAAAATGATCTGAGTGCTAATTTTTCGAGTGAGAGAACTTGTTTTATTAAGTTTGCAAAAAAAAACAGAATTTAATTAGTATTTTATAAATATTTTAGTAATCAAATACTCCAAAATATTTCATGCTTTTTAAAAAATTGAATACAATACCAATAAAATACCGCCGACCTTTTCAAAATAGTATCGATACTTTTAAATAAATACTTACCCCTAAAAAAGTAGAATTTATTTAGTATTTAAATACTAATTAAATATATTTTTAACCACTACCCAATACATAAATTAAAGAAATACCTTGTAATTTTTTGTAACCTTTTTAAAAACCATTGGTTTTGATGAAATCAACTAAATTTAAAAAACAAAAAAAAAAACAATTTCAGAAAATACTAACCCCCCAACCCTTTAACCCCACCATAATATTATATATATTTCTATATGTATCGTTCCTTGGTGTGTACTCCTACATGCCCCTTGCCTGGAGGTATGCCTTATAGTCTCTCCACACTTAGCTTATGCTTAGTGGTTGCTCTCAATATTTTTAAATAATTTTACACAATACGGATCATAAACTATGTTCCGAACAGTTTTAGAACAGTTCTAGGACTGATTTGCAGTTCTCATAAATCAAAAAATAAATATGGTTTCTCCCTACCCCCAAACTCCGCAATCTCTCCCCATGATATTTAAACACATAAATCGCCCTCCGCACACAACGGAAATACACAATAAAATCACGTGATAAGTGTTGGAAAATGTTTCGGTGACTTTTATAATGCACCAAAGTACAACTTCGGCATTTTCAAATGCCGAATTCCTCTCACAAAAATTTGGGCAAACTGGAAAGTACACCGACACCGTGCAAGCTTTGTAGTGTGTTTTTATTTAATATTTTTTCCTTTTGTTAAATGTTTTAACTTTTAAATTTATGATTGTCTTTAACTTATTTGTTTTCTTTTTATATTTCTAACAGTTCCGAAAAATAAATTAATAATATATTTTTATTATTTCCGGACCGCCAAAACTCACTAATACAGTTCTGAACTTAGAACTGTTCCGAACAGTTCTAAAACGAGTTAGAACTTCCGAGTTAGAACTGTTCCGAACAGTTCTAAAACTATTCGGAACAGTTCTAGAACCTGTTCCGAACAGTTCTAGAACTGGACCGGTTGGGTACGGGTTAAACAATCGAAATTTATAAAAATATTATTGTAAAATCAAGAAAAAACACGATTTAAGCAAAAAACAAAAGAAAAAATATCTTTATTTTGGTTTGCCGGCAGTACAGAGTTTGCATGCAGCAACTCGCCTTATCCGCTATCTGAGGCCAATTTTTACTCCGGTGTGAACGTACTATCTGCTATCCGAGGCAATTTCGGTGTGAACGGTTATTTGCTATCTGCTATCCGAGGCAATTCCGTTGTGAACGTACTATCCGCTATCTGCTATCCACTATCTGAGGATATTTTACTCCGGTGTGAACGGTTATTTGCTATCTGCTATCTGCTATCCGCTATCCGAGGCAATTCCGGTGTGAACGTACTATCCGCTATCTGCTATCCACTATCTGAGGATATTTTACTCCGGTGTGAACGGTTATTTGCTATTTGCTATCTGCTATTCGCTATCCGTCAGTATGTGAACTGGCCTTTAGAGTTGAAAATTCTAGAACTCATATTTTAAGGTATTTTGCTAAATAAAGGTTTTTCCGAGAGTAAAAAGCTTTTAAGAAACTAATAATTTAAATTTCAACGACTTCTATCTCTAGTACTACCGTATTCATCAAAAAACAGATTTGGAAGCATGATTTTTAATTAAAAAAACAAGCAAAAGTAATTTAGAGCAATTATAATCGAACAATTTAATTTTTAATCTAATTGAACACTTTTAAGTTAATTAACTTTGTAAACAGTAATTAACCCTATTCAGGTATAAATACACGTTATATTCAAGGCAAGTCTTATTCACGCAGTTTACATTCATAATAATCAGCTACAAAGCTACTAAGTGCCTAAGAATTAATTTGATGTTTTTTGCTTTGATTGATTTTGCTTTTTTGGCATAAAACTTAGACTATAAACCGTAGACGTTTTCTACATATGATTATTCACCAAAACTGGGTGCCGGATTTTTAAGGATTTGGAGAACTTAGATTGAATGTAGAGTTTAAATCTGGAGCTTTAAGTTTTTTTGGAATGTTTGTTTGAAATTCGTCCATTATTAATGATATAGATTTATTTATGATATTTAAATTTTAGGATTACCATTTCAGTTTCAAAATACCATGTTACTTTCTTATTTCAGTACTTCAAGTTCGTTTTAACCGCTTGTAGTTCCAGCTTAAGGTTACCTCGGCTCCAAGTTCCTTAAACTGTAATAACAAACTTCAGGCAGCTTAATTACATACACCAAAAACGTGTGGAGCGGTAATTTAAATAAATTTGGACCCACAAAATATGTATACTAAAAAATTTAAATGGAAACTTCGCTTATATTTAGGTTTTAATATTAATTAACCTAGTTTGGTTTTCAATTCTAGCTTCAGTTTTTTAAGTTTCTCAAATTTTTCTAGATTTGAACGCGATGACGTACGACTGGATATTCTATGTGCAAATGACCTGTTTCGGCTTCTTGATCCTGTCCACGCCCATTTACGTGGTCATGATTGTGATGCTGATAAACTACCGGAAGCGGGAACAGGATCTCTCCAGCTCCTTCTTTGTTCTCTGGATCCACCTGGGCGTATCTGATCTGAGCCACTCCGCCATCTTCTGGTTCAGCAGTAAAATGCCCCTGATGGGATTTTTTTCTGGCTTTTTTCTGAACGCAAGTAAATCATTTGCAAAGTTTTGCATGTTCCTTGTGTTTGTCACGCATATCAACCAGGTCTTGGGCATTGCTCTGCTGTCACTCAATCGATTCACCGTCATCCTGTTCCCATTGAGCAGTGAAACGGTAATATTTTTATCATCTGTTTTGTATTGTATATTTTAAAGCATTTACTCCAAACTAAATGTTCTATGTATTGCCAAGAATGTTATTGAGCAACTATTAACCCTAGTTTCTTATCCATTTTTTTTTTGTTTGCAAAGCCTCTTTACTACTAATTGTTTACTGTCTGTTTGCTTTAGGAGTGGGAACCAATGTGGTAGCTTATGGCAAAGTAGCATTCTCGGCGCTGTAGCACTACTTAATGCCACATTGTTTGTATGAAACACGCAGGACAAATAGTAACTGCTCGATAGCCAGTCTAAAAAAGAATACTAGCTGAAGACTAAATTTTACGCAATTAGAGCGGGATAAAAAAATGAAAAAAAAATTTTTATAACTAAAAATTCATATTGTTTATTAATAATATATTTATTATTATGTTTATAAAAATCATAATCATATAATTTTATTGTATAAGCAATTTCACCTCAAAAATCCCAAATATCTATCAGATGTTTAACATGGCGTCTTCAGTCATAATTTTTCTAATAAATTTCCATATTCTAAGGTGTGGTCTAAACGATGGACGATACCCATAAGCCTGATCGTCTGCTGGAGCATTTCGGCTTTACTTTCTATTCCGGTCCTGTTCATGGATATGAAATGGCAATACTTGGCTGACGGGAGCAAGATCGCTTTTCACTTCTTGTCCTCAAAAAGCGCCGGTCAGTACATGTGGTGGGTGGGGGTCCTGTTGGCAACAGTAGCCTCCTCCATTGTTGTAGTGTACATGGACATGTTCTATAGAATAAGACGGATGTCCGTCCAGCAGAAACGAGCAATGAAATCTCAGATCAACTTGGCTCTGTGCGCCTTCCTGGTGGCCACGTTCTTGGCCCTCCTGGCCATTTCCTTCTGCTTCTTCAGTTTTTATGAAGAAGATCTGGTCTGGGGAGACAACGCCATTTACTTTTTCCTGTTCTGCGATTTGAACAGCTTCTGTAACTCTTATCTGCTCCTAATCACGTCTAAAGTGGTCAGAAAGCGAATGAAGGCGACTTTGTGCTGTTCTGCAAACGATTTTAAGATAATCATAAACACAGTGAATCTTAACACCAACAACACCAACCATATACCGGTACTAAAACCTAAGCATAAAATTGGTGTTTCTTTGGAGGACTCTGACGAAGTAGAAGTGTTTTTGTAACAATTAAGTTAACAACTCTTAGCAGCCGCTCAGATGAAAGAAACCTTGTGGGGAAAAAATTCATTCTTGTTATCTTATAAAAAAATAAAATTAAAAAAAACATCTTATAACAAAAAGTGAATATTTTTAGTAATGTGACGTCCAGAAATATTATATGAGGCCGAATAAATCGAGTTTTTGAAAGAAAGAATGCGAAACAATTAGCTGTTTTTAGCTTTTTAGCTAAAAAATGAGCTATACAGGACTTGAAACTGTATTCTCCAGCCTCAGTACCTCATTGACTGACGTGCTGCGTTACACCATCGCTCGACAGTGTTACATTACAACTCGTATTTATAAGGCGTCATGTTTCTGAAACATTAACACAACGGGAGTTGTAACAGTAATATTCGATTTATTTGTTTTGCTTTCGCAATTTTAATTTTATTTATTTCTGGACATGGAAACGCTGATTTAAATTATATGGTGAAAAATAGGCAATTTTTTTAATATCTAACACAAAACCAAAAATTTAGCTCGTCAAACTGTCCAGTTACTTACCAAGGCCGAGATTCACAAAGCGGGGTATACCCCAGCTATTTGTATCCTGGGTAAATTACAGTATATTCGGGGTAGACGATAATAACATATCATTAAACGATAAAAAAGTAATAAAAAGCATAATTTACAGCATATATTTGTATAAAAAACCGATAAACTTTTAATTCTCTATTAAATAATTGTAAATTTGTGTTGAAAGCGATAAAAAATATTTTCTTAAAACGAGTATTTTTTGAACAAACAAAAAAAATTGTAAACAGCGCGCGATCGTGTGCCTTTTAGTTTTTTTGTTCGAAAAATACTTTTTTGATATATATTTGTTTAATTTTTTTATCACTTTTTTACAAGTTTACAATTGGCTAGTTGAATTTTAAATGTTTAACACTTTTTTATACAAATTATATTCCTAAGTTATGCTTTTTATATGTTTTTTATTGTTTAATAAAATTTTATTATCGTCTACCCCGGGTATAACGTAATATACTCGAAATAGACATACCTTGGGTATACCCCGGGTATACCCTGCTTCGTGAATTCCGACCCAAAGGTCATAGCATTTCATTTTTATAACATTTATTGACCAACAGGCACAAATAACCAATAACACACGCTCATGTTTACAGTAGTGTTGTAAAAAGTTACTTTTACTTTTACTTAAAGTAATAAAAGTAACGGATTTTGGATTACTTTTACTTTTACTTTTACTCGACCTTTGAAATTTCAATTACTTTTACTTTTACTCTTACTCGATTTTTGAAATTTCAAATACTTTTATTTTTACTCTTACTCGGATTTTCCACTGCAAATACTTAAATTAATTTAAGTAAAATTTAAGTAATTTCAATTGGTAAATATACTATGGGCTTGTTGTAAAGTAAATGGCTGATGGCAATTTTTTAAGCCGTTAACACGCTAAAACCATTTATTTTGACCAAAAAACTTATTAAAATGATAATTTACACATAAAATTAGCAAAAAAACCTTAGAACGGAGCTCTGGAGCTCCAAAAACCGGTGTTTTGCTCCGGTTCAAAATTACTTTTATTATACTTTTACTCTTACTTTTACTTAAAAAAATAGGTCTTACTTTCACTTTTACTTTACTTAAATAAAATTTTGACCATTACTTTTACTTTTACTTTACTTAAATTAAAAAATCACAAATTACTTTTACTTTTACTTTACTTATATTAAAATTTTTCAAATTACTTTTACTGTTACTTAAAATATTCCAAAATCAATACTTTTTACAACACTAGTTTACAGAGAAAAACACACAAATAAACAAATCACACACCACAAAAAAAGACAGACACACAAACACACATGAGAAACAAACACATACACCAAAAACACAAACACACAATTACAGGAACTTCAGCAAAGCAAAAGTCATTGATAAAAAAATTCTATTTGGTGTCGATTTTTATTCCAGATATAAGTAAGTAATTTAATAAATAATTGTGATAGGTGAATATGCGTTAGAGAATCTGACAAGATATTGGTTAGAATCATTTTATTTATTTTTTCAAAATTCAAAATTGCATTTATTTTTTTATTTATTTATTATTTTTATAAACCTTTTAGCAGATATTTAAACCACAATATATTCCAATTATACGCTTTTTACGGGCAAAAAAATGTGAATAAAATTGACTAAAATTTGTTAACATTTTACTTTGTAACATTTTTTATATGTTTCTTTTTTATTTCTAATGCTTTTTTCAGCTATGTTTGTTTGTAAAACAAAGTACTCCAAGTTTTCACTTTGTATTATTTATTATATTTGTGTCCATAAAATTATGTTTATAAAATTACTGTTGATGTACATGTGTGTTTTGTTATCTGATGTTTTTATACTGATGTCTAGTGTTCTAAAATTCTTTGCATTACTTCTGTTTTATCATTGTTTACTGTTCTACTAATTCTCTCTTAAAACAGAATAGCATAATTTACCATAAAAATTCGTAAGATTTTACCGATTTTGCTACGAGAAAGGATCCGCTCACCTAATTAGTAGTTTCCACTGTATATGGTAAATTTTACGAATTTTTTCAACACAACGAGATCAGTAGCGAATTTGTAGATATCTTTTTTTACAAACGAATTAGTAAATTTTAATGTTTTCCTAAGGTTATTGTTACGAATATACTGCACTTTTTCTACTGTTTTATTTCTTTTTATGACTAAAATTATATTTGTATTTACTTCGTTTTTCATGTTGTGTGTAAACGACAGTCGAACAAATTTACTGCTTTCATAACAGAATATCGCATAATGCAACCAATTTAGAAAGACATACATATCATTTATACCAGTATTTAACAAAAAACATTTTTGGCAAGATAAAAACGCACAACCAAAACTTCACAAATTTAACAAAAATTAAATGAGATCTTAACATTAGTATTTTTAACACCAGTTTTAACACAACCAAAATAATAACACGAGCCTTGTAGCAAAAAAATATTTTATCTGTTTTAAATTCTGAATACGTTGGTAGCCATATTGTTTCGATTTTTTAGTTTTTGCGTTTAAAATTGAGCAAAAATAGGGGTGTTACCCAGACCTCGGAATTATGAAAATGAAGCTTTTTTAAGGAGCTCTGGAGCAAATCCCCAAGTTACAAAGATCCACACTATTTTCAACTTATTTAATGAACAAAAAAGTTAATAATGCCATGATTGTTTTATCCATTTTTTTGTGTAAACTGTTTGAAATGATAAGTATATTCCTAAAAAAATCGAATAGGATAACTAAAATATAATTTAAAAGTGATTTAGGCTTAAAATCGCTTATTTCAGGAGCAGAGTTTCGGAGCTGCATCCGCTTTAAATCAGAAGAACTCCAAAGCATGATATTTAACCACACCAGTTTAAAAATTTGAAGTTTAAAAAGAAGGAACACACCAGTTTAAAAATTTTTTTAGAACATTATTATATATCTCTTGTGCCTACCATATTTTAGAATATAAAATTTACATTTAATGTTTAATAACCTTAATGTTTTATTTTAATATTTTTACTAATTCACTGTGAAACACTGGCTCCAGCCCAGGGGGGGGTGGAGTTTATTTACAAAACGTTGGCCTACTGGCCCATCTGTATCAAATATCTCGGCGCCTTCCAGCACGCCTCCTCAGACTAAATATCTTGTCCCAGTTTGAACCACCTTGGCCTGAAGAATTTTTGGCCCATCCTGTATTTTTTAGTGTGACCCGTCCCTAATTACATTTTTTTCTTTTTGGCTAAAGGCGGCCTACATTTTTATTTTTTTTTTTAATTTGTTACTCCAAAAAACTCAACTTTTTAACCCTGCACAAAAATCACTACCTGCTAGATTAATAATTATATATATAAAAATATAAAAATATATATATATATATATATATATATATATTTATATATATTACATAAACTGAAAATAAAATTAAAATTTTTTGTCAAACTTTGCATTTCGCATTAACTATTCCAGTAATGAGATTTTCAGCTTATCACCTACAACAAAACAACAATCTGCAATATAACAACCCTCTTACAATATAACAAATATAGCAAAATATATTAAAAATTTAGTTTTATACATCCTCAATTTTATTTTTTTAATTAAACTCTATATAAATTAAAGACAATATTCTTAAATTACTTAGATTACAAAATAAGTAAAAGGCAAACAAACTAAATTTTAATGGCAAGCATTTATTAAAGCATTATTAACTCGTTTTATAGCATAATACATTAGAATATAACGCGAGTAAAAAACAAAAATATTCAACGACTAGCTTTTTATTAAAGTTCTACTAACTGTTTTAAAACAACTTTATAACGCAAAATATTAAAGAAACAATCAAAAGCTTAAAAGTGCGGTGCGAAATTAAACTTTTTGTTTTCGATTTTGATTAATTTTTGTGAAAATATTACCTCTGCCCCTAATAGCCCACAAAAAACAACAAAATATCTTATGACCCCCTGAAAATAGAGTTTTTTGACAATTCTGTACGTGACAGATTGCTCAATGGGTATAATGATTTACGTTATAAATTATTCACTCAAAGAAAGCGGCTACCTTCTACTTTAATTTGCTACCTTAATCGTTAAGATTGCTGCAGTATTTGTCGAGATATTATGTTTTTTGTACAAAAAATCCTCGATTTTTTTCTTTAAAAACACCAAACGACGGCAATGATTTTTGAAGAAGTTTGTTCAACCTTTCTTTCCTTTACATCGTGTTTTTAGCAAAAAAATCGAGGGCTTTTATACAAACAACACAATATCTTGACAAATACTGCACCAATATTAACAATCTAGATATCAAATTAAAGTAGAAATTAGCCGCTTTCTTTGAGTACATAATTTGTAACTTTAAACATTATACTAATAGAGCAATTCTTCACGTACAGATTTGTCAAAAAACGACATTTCTGTGGGTTCATAACTCCTGAACCACTGGAGATATTTTGTTTCAAAAAAATTGTGGGCTATTGGGGGATGGGGTAATATTTTCACAAAAAATTATCAAAATCGAAGACAAAAAGTTTGACTCCGCACTGCACCTTTAAGTGTTATGTTAAAAATGCAACATATGTACTTTCATAGCATTTAAACTCTGAAAAATTTTCTTACGATACAAAATTCTACAAAAAACGGAAGCCAATTAATAATTGTCATGCTATTACTTTGTTATTTTTATGTGATAATATAATTATTGAATTTGGATTAGGCTGATTAATAGTAAACGTATTTAATGTAGACTGACTAATTCTTACTGTTTTTGGAAAACATTTTTTGCAGAAAATGGTATTAACAATAGTTTACAACGCGTACTTAATTTAATTTTCAACAATTTTAATCCTATAATCTCACAAATTAATATAACTTTTTAATTTTTATTGTGCACATAAAAATTTCTGCAAAGTTTTGTTAGACAAATAATTTATTTATAATATTAAGTTGATTTTAAAGTTTGCTTTTCTGTCCGCTCCAAAGAATATTTGCAAAAAAACACGATTACTAAATTTTTAATACTACAAATTTATACAAATTTTTTTTCAGGTTTTAGTTCTTAACATCAGCTTTTTATTCTGCCGTCTAGCTGCATAAAACACTAAAATTTAATTTAAAAAAACCGGGAAATCTTTTAAGCTTTACTAAAAATTTATACCAATAATCTTTACTTATTCTTTGGCGCCAAAGTTTTTTTGTAATTGCAGTATTGCTGCATAAGTTCTTTTGCGGCAGGAATTCCAAATTCAATAGAATTTTTCAGGCCAATTAACATTTCCAGAAACCCGTAAATATGTTCCAGCCCGCTTCCATATTCCAGGTGAAAGGCATAGAAGGTTTGAATCAGCATCATGATTCCAACTTCAATTTTGTTTTCAATTTTGATTGGCCTCCAGTCTATTACCAAAATTAAGCGGGCCGGCGGGCTGTATTCTT
>JASAMX010006707.1:0-14624 GCA_030248175.1 Microlaimidae sp. YZB2_3
AGTGCAGTATACTAATTCATGATGTATTTTACTATTTTTTATTGCTGTTAATTAATACTAATCGATGTATCAGGTCACAGTGAGAAAAAAATTGTATCACACCAAAAATTAATTCCCAACAGTTCAAGAGTTATTAACAAGAATACCGCTTGGTTATTTCCAATGTTGTTTTTAGACATCATTTCTCAAAAGACAAAAGTTCTACAGAACGGATATTAACAAAACTTGATATTATTTATGCTATGGTACCAAAAAGCTTACATTTTAAATTTTGTTCTATTCTGAAACGTATTAAGTGAATAATGGCATTTTAAAAACATCATATCTCAACAATTATGTTTGGTTTATAGTGTGTTTTAAAATATTTACTTATAATTACAAAATGTATAATTTAAAGTAGTGAAATGTCTTTTTTATGTGTAGTTGGCTTTTTTTAAAGCAAAATATACATAGCTAACTGATACTACCAGAATAACAGCAAACAATAAAACCCATCAATTGTAAAAACAAATTTAATAGTGTTTTTTAATTTAACCAAATTTAAAACTCAAACTTTTTGGTACCCTAGCAGGATTTCTATTAAGTTTTATTAATATCCGCTTAGTAAATCTATTAAGTTTTATTAATATCCGCTTAGTAAAAATGTTTTCTTTTGAAAAATGGTGTATAAAAAACAACATTGAAAATAACCAAGCAGTATTCTTGTTAATAACTCAGTAACCGTTGGGAATTAATTTTTGGTGTAATAAAATTTTTCTCAGCGTGACCTAATACATCAATTAAAGCTAAAATCTTCCGTGCTGAAATTAAGGGCGTAACCACCGCTCTCCACCAGGAAGAAACAAACAATAAACCCGTGAGCGAGAAAAATTCTAAAATATTTTTCAGAGGTTATGTAACCAATTATTATTTAGTTGCGTCATGTGTTTCTCTGCACGTAATATTTTCTGAAAAAACGAGTGGTTACTTTACCACTCATCTATTTTCACCCTGATAGAATTTATCTTTAAGTCCCTATTTTGCTTGGTAAATTCACTTAATAATGTTTGAACAGATCCTACAGTAATATTAGCTGAATAATGAAAACATAAAACATAATATAGTATTAATATAAGTTATTATAATCTGCGCGATTATAAATTTAGCTAAGATTATATTTGTTATTTTTTTCAAAAAATGAGTAGTTACTTTACCACTCATCAATTTTCACCCTGATAGAATTTATTTTTAGTATTAATTAAACAGCAATAAAAAATACACCATGAATTACTATACTGTACATTTAAATAAAAATTAAACAAACAGTTTGTAATTTTTAATTTTCCGGTTTAGTAATATTTTAGCATTCCAAATAAATAAATAAATGGACTGTTTGGTGGGTTTTTAATAATAGGAGTTGCTTATTTATAGGCAGAAATTCTTTAAAACTTTAGTTGCAAACTAATATCAAAATTTTAAAGCTGTTTAGAGCATGCCAAGTTATTTCAAACTACACTTTTAAAAATGTTTTTGGCAAAAACTTTCGTTTTTTTTTTGATTTGACGCTACCTAATGGCATTTCCGTTAATAATTTTTGTTGATTGGATTGGAAACAAACTTACAGTTACTTTCCTGCAAAGTTTTATATAAAAATTGATTTCTTGCGTTTTTTGCTCAAAGGTGCGGTGCAGAGTCAAAATTTTTGTCTTTGATTTTGATAATTTTTTGTGAAAACCTTATCCCTGCCCCAATAGCCCTCAAAAACTTTTTCAACAAAATATCTTCAGTGGTTCAAGAGTTATGACCCCCCGAAAATGGCGTTTTTCGACAATTAGGTATGTGAAAGATTGCTCAATGGATACAACGATTCAAGTTTATATTATATACTCACAGAAAGCGGCTACTTTTTACTTTAATTGGAACTTTCATCGTTAATATTGGTTCATTATTTGTCGAGATATTGTGTTTGCCGCACAAAAAACTCTCGATTTTTTCGTTAAAAACAACAAACGACGGCAGTTATTTTTTGAAGTTTGCCCAACCTTTCTTTCCTTCACTTCGTGTTTTTAGCGAAAAAGTCCAGAGTTCTTTCTACGAAAAACGCAATATCTCAACAAATACTGCACCAATCTTAACGATCAAGGTATCGAATTAAAGTAGAATGTAGCCGCTTTTTTTGAGTATATAATTTGTAACTTAAATCGCTATTTTCATTGAGCAATATTTCACGTACAGAATTGTCGAAAAACTCCATTTTTGGGGAGTCATAACTTTTTGTTGTCGTTGCATTACCTGAAACTTATCTTAACTATGCAGATTATGCAAAGGGCAGGCGCTAAGACAAGCCAGGTAGGACGAAATTTCATCCCTATGGTTGAGACTCTTCGTCCAACATTAATAACGTTGACAACCTTTATCGCTAGAGTGTTCACTGCATGCAGTGTTCACCTATTCCGAGGTCTTCGTCTAAAGGATTTTTTAAGTCGCCTGATATTGATCTTGTATTAAACGTTGTACATGGGCAACATATGTGTTCCTGCAAGGCCACTGGTACAAACTCCACACACAATAGAGCTGTATTTGTCCACTGGTTTGCTAGATGAAAAACTGCCATGTGTGGCCGATGTACAACAACATTTTTCTAGCCATGCCAAGCTGGACTCATTTCTATAAGAGAAAAGATACAGCAACCAGGTGGTACCAGTATAGGCCCGTTGGGTGCTGCCCGAAGGTCAGCACGGTCCTGTTGGCTTAATGGCACCAATCATAACTCCTGAGCCACTGGAGATATTTTGTTGAAAAAATTTTGTGGGCTATTGGGGACAGGGGTAAGGTTTTCACAAAAAATTATTAAAATCGAAGACAAAAAGTTAGTCATGTTATCAGTAAAAAAAAAACTTCTGCCTGTACTGTTTTTTAACTACCACTGACTGACTTTTATTTATCTATAAAATAAGTAAAAATTTAAATTGAGAACCATTTTCTGACCACGTTTTTTGACAATCGTAACATAGCCGCCAGTTGAGATTCTGAATAGCGATTAAGATGTTTGCCGATTTCAAAAATCCTCTGAGCGCATAGTTTTTCCAACGTTTTTATCTTTTTCCGTTCATTTATCGGGATTTTATATAACGAATACGCCCCTTTTAAATATAACATAACCTTTCTACTGCTTGCACATAGACAAAACGATAGTTTT
Organism: Microlaimidae sp. YZB2_3; assembly: GCA_030248175.1. Taxonomy (NCBI): domain Eukaryota; kingdom Metazoa; phylum Nematoda; class Chromadorea; order Desmodorida; family Microlaimidae; species Microlaimidae sp. YZB2_3. Next base: position 3,179 of record JASAMX010006707.1, read on the forward strand.
CAATTGGAAACATATGATTATTATGCATTTTCATAAGAGCTAAAGTTTTTTAGAAAATGATTAAGGTTTCTGACTTAATTTTTAGACGAAATCCTGGCTCAATAGGAAGAGCCAGAAAAAAATTATCCAAAAAAAAATTAAAAAAAGGTGGTCGAAATTAATTCAACTACCCTAAGACTTATTGAGACTAACTTAAAAATAATTCTCGCTAACAGTATGGTTGAACCAGACGATAATTAAATCAATGTATAGCTAACAATAAACGGTAGGCACTTAAAAATTGTTTTGTATAAATTAACGCTATTATTGATAGCGAGATATTCTCACGGGAAGAATTTTCCAATCTCAATCATTTCTGTACAGATTTTAGTGATGTTCCTATATCACTTATTCTACCTATTCCATTTTCTAAGGAAATTAAGGGCTCTTAGGGCTCGAGCTAGGTACAGGGAAGTAAATATATCTTAACAACAGTAAAGTCACATATTTTTCCTTTATTTTATGTTATACATTTTTGATAAAAATGGAGATGTGCTATTATTAGAAAAACACAAGGAAAAGTTTATTTTTTTAACAAATTCTAAAAAAATCTAAGCACTTCAATCGAATACGCAAAATAACAACATTATGTTTACAAAACTACTACAGAATGGTGAAATAATAACGTGAAACAAATAAAGGAAACGTATTTGGCGACATGTTTTACTCATGGCTATATGCTTTCTCAGACCTGTGCACGGTCTGAAAATGCCCCCCCCCCGTTTTATTGGAGGATTTGCCACCCCCTCTTTTTCTTGCCCCCCCCCACCACCCCCGCCAAAAATTGAAAAAGTACCATAAAAATATGACGCCATTTTTGACCTATGATGACGCCGTCATCGCAAATTTTTTGCAGTTTGTAGCCTAATTCAAGGTATTTAAAGCCATTTTAGAGCTATTTTTACCTTATTTCCGCTTTTTTTGTCCCCTTTTTTCCCTTTTCCCTTTCTTTTTTTTCTCTTTTTTTTCTCGTTTTTTTATCTTTTTTTTGTTTCCCCCCTGCTTTGGCCCCCCCCCCCCCCGTTTTATTGCCCCCCCCCGTTTCAAAAAAGTTGCCCCCCCGTGCCCCCCCCCCCCGTTTTGGAATTGCCCCCCCCCCAGTTTTAACCCCGGGAGGGGCAGTGCACAGGTCTGCTTTCTTAGAATATCTTTTTTATTTTTCCAATTCTTTGCAGTAAACAACTTAACGTTTCTCTCTGCAATCTTTTATACAGTGGGGTTGTTAAAAGGGCAATGTTTTTACGTCCCGACTAAGCCTGGCTCGGAAGGTTTTGGAGCCGGCCCAATTAAGATTTTGTATGATCGTAAAAAGTAAAAATAAAATATAATTTGGTCTGTTAATCAAATAGTAAAAACACAACCAAAAATCTTTTTTCCCGCCCTTTTACACTACAAGATCAAAAACACTATTTTTTTAAGCCAGTGAACATGTACTGTGTTTAAGAAAAGTATAATCCAGCGCATTTAACGGTCTTTTATATTTCGATTAAAATATTTTAATTTTAAACGGATTTCCACGTACATGTACGTTATTAACAAAACATCATCAGCGGTCTCTGTTTTACGCAATTATTATGGTGGTTAAAATTGTAAGTGACTAACATTCTAGAATTTATTAAAATGTCTTTTTAAAGATTGAGATATTGCCTTTGCCTTGAAGACTCACTTTTAGATCAGATTAGGGAATGTTAGCTCTGTCAAATATCAACAAAAGAGGTTGTTAAAAACATGTTTAAGCTATAAAATGCGGCTACAAAAACGATGATTCATTTCCTTAAAAACGTGATGTCTTGTTTATTTAAAAAAAGAAAACGTTTTGTAAATGATAGCCATTAAAAGAAGAAGTAAAAGAAGAAGTCAATCGAACAAAATGGTGCTGATACGTATTATTCTGTGTCATTACTAAAAAATGAAATTATTTCGCAAAAGTTGTGTAAACCAGCTTCTTTAAAAACGTTGCGGGTCCATCCTGCTTAGATCGGGGACACAGAGGCGCATTTACACAGCAACACTGCAACAATGGTGTCGGCGAACATGACTACAATGGCAACGATCGCCAGCCACATGGAGTAGCCGAAGTTGTCCTTGCTCTCCAATCCTGCCACATTTGTTGGCATATTGCCAATTTTCTCCCCCGACTTCACACCGTATATGGTAACGCCTAAATTGTAAAATTTATTTTATAGTAGTGATGTTTATATCCGTTTAATGTTTTTCTAATATTTGTTTAATATTCGTTTAACCCTTTGGATACTTTCAGCTGCTAATCCGCGAAAGGTATTGTGCGCCACTGCTGCACTGTGTTAAAGTTTGCGTCTAAGTTTTTGACAAAAATTTCCAAAGGGTTAATATTCGTATAATACCTGCTTTGTTTTAATTTTCGTGTAATATTTTTATAGATGTTTTTAATGGATGGGTTTCCTAAATAAACTCAATTGTTAATAATCGACAGATATCGATAAATTTTTTTCAAAAAAATCTGCAGAAGCCAGTTTACTATAGGTCTAATAATAGTTTAAAATTGTTACCAAATTTGCTCACACGCATAAAAATGTTTTCCAGTCTCAATAATTCTTGGGTGGATTTTTGATAAATAAAATTCGAATAGTTTTGTTTAAACTTCGTTTAATATTTACTTAAAATACGTTTAGGATACATTAAATATTCACTTAATATTCCTTTGTTCTAGGTTTATTAATCGTTCAATAGTTGTTTTATGTTTGTATAATATCCCTTACACATGTTTGTTTATTGTTGATGCAATATTTATGTAAAAGTTTTTGAATATTATAAGACAAAATATTAAGCAAATACTTGTTAATCGTTGAATATTCGTTTACTATTACCAAAAATATATAATATACCGAAAAATGTGCAACTCCTATATAAAAAAAGTACAGAAAAGGTGGCCGTTATAATGAGCCTTTCTATTTAAATGACACTCTCCACTATAATGGCATAGTAGCCATTTTAATTCGGCGAGTTAAAATGGAGAGGAAGCTATTATAATAGCCATTTATTGACTTAATTTCACTTCATATATACTCACAAGTCTAATACTGTCCGGGCCGACCAGTTTCTGCGTGTCGGACAGTATTAAACCAACACGCAGAAACTCGTGCGGCCCGGACAGTATTAGAGTTGTGAGTATATATGAGTGAAATCAAGTCAATAAATGGCTATTATAATAGCTTCCTCTCCATTTTAACTCGCCGAATTAAAATGGCTACTATGCCATTATAGTGGAGAGTGTCATTTAAATGGAGAGGCTCATTATAACGGCCACCTTTTCTGTACTTTTTTATATAGGAGTTGCACATTTTTCGGTATATTATATATTTTTGCTATTACTAGACGAATATTAAACGAATAATAATCGAATATTTCGTTTTTACCGATAATGAGGAGCAAGGTGGCTGCGGCGCTGAAGACGATGAGTAGCGGCGCGAAGCACTTCTCGCAACAACAGGCGCAGCAGGTGATAATGCCCCAGACCACGCAGGCCAAGCAGAGCAGAAGGCCCAGTATCAACATGGCGGAGGCCGCTTTTTGCCAGTCCGTAGTGCCCTACATGAACAAAAAAATACATTATAAACTACTTAAGACTATGGACGGTAGAGTTGAAAACTCATGGACTGCTAAAAAATTATAGAACATATAGCTAAAAAAAGACTGTTTCTAATTTTTAGCGCGCTAACTTTTTAAGCGCTGACAAAATGATTTTTTAAATACTGTTTACCGCTTAAAAAAACTGTTTTAGTAGGCTTAAACATATTGAAACACTTTTTTTATTTTCCTAAGCCTAAGCGAAACATAAAAATCAAGCTAAAATTTATCATGATATATTTCTAGGTTTTACAGCACGCTTAAAAGTTAGCACGCTAGCGCTGGAAATCAAAATCTGCCTTAAAACATGAACCACGGTTCAGCTAAAATATCACGAGCAACTTAAAAACTATGGATATTAGAGGTGAAAATTAATTTTGTGCTATATAAAAATTAAACCCGTTTCTTTCCTGCCAGTCTCCGGAGCCATATGAAAAAAAAGAAATATAAACTGACGCCACACTTGGGCGGGTAATGTGGTTTTTGAACGAAAAAATGATTAGATTAAGATTAAAGCAAAATATTCATTAACCGTCGATTTTTAGTAGTGGGGTTGTTTGTGATTGGCTTGACTATGGTTTAATAATTTTATGTTTTAGCTTTTTTATTTTTTTAATTTATGAAAAAATAATAAAATTCTTTTGGGGAACCAAAATTTAAGGGCCAAATGTGGTAGTGAAAATTATTTTTAAATAGTGTTACAATGGAACACACACATACGCACACGCACGCACGCACACACACGAACGCACGCAGAAACGCACGAACACACGCAGGAACACAAAGAGAAAGGATAGACCTACTTTAAAAATAAAGGATAGTATTAAATTAATGAACGCTTACACATCCTGCCGTGACTGTTCCGGAACCAACACCGCTAACTGTGGCGGAACCGCAATCGAATAGACCTAAATACAACAATTAATGTTAATTTAAAACAAAAGCTAAGTTATAGTTACAATATTAATGTTAAAAACTACTAACAATATGAAGGGCTTTAAACATATTAGCTCAGTTTTTTTTATTAGATTAAAAATTATGTAGATTAATGATATACTTACTCTCCAGTATCATGCTCCAAAGCTCCTCCTGCATTTAAAGCGGAGGAAGCTCCGGAGCTCCGCCTTCATTTAAAGCGTAGGAAGCTCCGGAGCTCAAAAATGAAGGTTTTATTGAGCTCATTAATGTTTTGGCAAAATTAAATACACTGAAAAAAAAACAATTACACTGAAAATCCAAAAACAATGCAAATATTAACTTGATATAAAATATTACGTGAATTTTAATTAAAATAAAAATACTTTTCTTTCATTTTTTAAAAATTTTATTTGCATATCTTCTGCCGCATAAAATTAATCGAGTTGAATTGAATTTGATGTATAACTGAATAAATGTGTCAACTTTTTAAAATTGTAACGTCAATTATTCAAAAATTAGAAAGAATACATTTTTATAAATAAATAGAATTTGAGAATTTGTACCGGAGCTCGGCAATTTTTCAACAACATAATATTAAATACAAATTTATCATGATAAAAGTTAGTTTGCATAAGTTTTATCATGTTTAATGGTTTGTTCTTTAAAGGAGCACTGTCACAAATCAAATTCCTATAACGCCCGAACCGGACTGCTCCTTTAATACCAAACCTACCTAACTCAACTTTGGTATATAGAGTGCTCCACTACAAGGCTACAACATTTTTAAATTTCAGCTGAATCGGTTCAGTATTAAAGGAGCAGTCCGGTTCGGGCGTTATAGGAATTTGATTTGTGACAGTGCTCCTTTAAGATTTTCCAATTATTTATTTATGATTAATGAATTACTTTAATTAAAGTAATGAAACCAATTAGCAAATTAAAACAAATAAATAATTTAAGTAAAATTTAATCAAAATAAATATATTCATGGTCGCCGATACTAATTTAGACATTTCCTTGGTGATTAATTTAACCTCTTTATTCCATCGTTTATTTAATTTAATTTTTTATTATTTTTTATACAAAATAATATATTTATTTTTTATTCTTAACCTAATTTTTTGTTTAGAAGCTATCACTGTCGTCATTCTGAAATATTTTATTGAATATTTTGAAACTACCATTGTATCTTTCGTCAAAATACAAAAAAAAATAGTTTGTTTTTTTTAAATTGCGTCAATAATCCACAAATTATGACTATTTTTTAAAGCCAAAAATTATTAGAAAAATATTTTTTGCAAGATGTACAATTATTGTTTTTCATGTAAAATTTTTGCTATTTTTAAAAATTCAATTTCAGGTCCACGGTTGACAATACCGTGCCTAAATGTGCCTAAATTTTATATTGTTTCTGCGGTGTATTTCTAATTTTGTTTTAAATGGTGAATTTTTTCAATGAAAATGAATTGCCGAAAAAATCGGTAACTTTACTAATTAATTATATTCATTGCAATTAAAATAAATACGTTATACCCATGGACGCCTTGACTGAGCTGGATATGCCAGCGACGCTCACGCTGGTCTCTTTGTTCCGCCATTGGGGTGTGGCAATGGATACGATTGTGAGCAGACTGCCCACCACCGCCAGAGCTATAAAGGCTATGTTCAACGGTTTTGAAGCGCAGCCCATTATTATTACAATTTTCTTTCCAGTTTATTTATTTGTTGTTTATATTAGTTTCGATTCCGAGCACTAAAATAAATGTCATTATAATGGTTATGAGGTTATTAGGACATTTTTTCTTAATCCTTCATGAATTTAGCACCCTTAGCACATTTAGATATAGCCCGAAGCACCGACAAGCGGAGTTCTGAATCTCAAAACTTTGGGGAATATTAGTATACAATAGTATAAGTCTCTGAAACTTAAGGGAATTTCAGTTTTTATTATTATAGGGTAATAAATCTGGGGAATATTGGTATGGTATTAGTCACTAAAATTTTAACTTACAAAAAAACTGGGCTCAAAAAACCTAATCAAATCTTTAGATGTGTCCAGGCTCTTTATAATTTGGACAAAGAGGGTCGGCCAGGTCCAGGTCCAGTCGTTACTAATTTAATGTTTTATAAATGTATATTTAATAAAAAAAAGGATTTTCGTTGCGAGACTTTTCCATAGGACCGCCAATTGCTGGGATTTTTGTTTTTGCGACGTTTTTTTTGTTTTTTTTCGAGTGCCGAAAAATTTTTTAAATTGTATTAAAACAATGTCGATAAATTTTTAAGCTTGTAAGATTGGTTCAAACATAAAATTTCGCATGATTTTATTATAAAAAAGACAAAAAATAATTTTTTTTAATTTAAATTTTTTTAAAAACTTTCCAACTGTGAATGTCTCGTTACTAAACCACTCATTTTTTCAATTACCTACAAATACACCAGTCGGCATCCATATCCAGTCACATACTAAATAAAGAATTTGTAAATTTGGCATAAATTTCTATTCCCGGTTTCAAATCAAAAGTAACCTTATTGTTAGTCATTATTATGGTGGGTTCCTGCTTATTTAGGTGTGTTTTTAAATAAGCGGTTTAGTTACAAAGGGTTTTTAATAATATTAGTCACTGTTAACAACAATATATAACATAAGAGAATGTCTGACTACACTAAATTTCTGAACAAAATTTTGCTAGAAAAATCGAACATGCGCAAAGTGACTTTTTTATGTTGTATGCCAAAATAGTCGCAGTGCGAAAAAAGCAGCATTGATAAAAAGTCGCTGATTTTTGGCATGAGACCTAACACTGCGTTAACAATTGCTGCGCGGTAAAACTAACAGAAAATGGCGGAATTTTACGAGAAAAGTTGTCCAGAGTTTTGCATTTGGAACTTTTTTAACAAAATTTTGTTTCAGGTTTTTGTGTACAGGTTTGACATTGTCTCCTGTTATATATTCTTGATTTTAGCCATTGATCGAAAAAAAAGACGGACACTTAAAACGAAAAATTCACACGTGGGTACAAGCGGTTTGATTATAAACATAGCCGACGCATGGCAAATTAAACGCATTTATAATGTTCTATACCATAGCGGCTATTGGAAAATTAACTTAGACTATAAGTCAACCGAGAACGTATACATTTAGTTAAAATTAATTGTTGTTTATTTGCTAAGGTAAACACATAGTTCGCTAAGGTATTGCTACCAATTCAACTGTTGTCTTAACTACATCCTACGGCAACAAAAGGAAACAAAATTCAAAAATCAAAACCTCGCCCTCTACCCATGCGTGACTTTTCTGTTTAAAAAACGTTGGCTATTTTAAATTCAATTTAATTTTTTATTGGAATTAAGAAAAAATTATCAATTTAAAACTCGAGAGGAAGCCGAAGTTTCGCTTTTAAGCAATGTACAACTTATGTTTAACTTTGAAATATGTTTTAATTTTAACATTTTTTTTTTCAATAATGTTTTACACGTTTTTGTTAAATTTTCTAAAAAAAATTTTGCAAAAAAATGTCGAAATAAAATATAATGACAATATTGTTATTATATTTTTTATTATTCATAAATTTAACAAGACGTAGAATCGAACGATTGACATAATTAAAGTCTTGCTAATAACTATTAAAGTTCGCGAGCGAGAAAAATTAGGCTTATCTACAAGAACAATACCTAAGGGTAAATTTGCAACCTTTAGAAATTTTATTGTTCGTTTAAACAATAGTTATGGCCAGTTTTTTGTGGGTGGCCGAAATAATTGCACGCGCCTTAACTTCGGCCACTTTAAAAAAAGGTTTAAGCCTTCACTGATTTTTAAGTGTAACAGAAATATTCAAATTTTGCACTGGAATAACAAATATAGCTATTTGTTTAATTTTTAGGCCAAATTTTCGCTTAATTGAAAGAGCCAGAAAAAACTTACTCAAAAAAAAATAAAAAAGGTGGCCAATTAACTCAGTTACCCTCAGTCAAAATGTTTTAAAGCAATCCAAATTCAAAAAAAAAACATAATAAAAAGGGGTTTTGCGCCTAAAATTTGACGTTTTGGTAACTTTTCCCTTTTTTCCTTTTAAAATTATAAACCAATATGGGTAAAATATGTAAAATTCGCGTAGCCACGCGTAACAAACGCTTTCTTTCCTCAGATATTAACACCTCGTCCAGAAATTTCCTACCCACGTTGATCAAAACGTGCCCATATGCCCGTGTAAGAAATTCCTTAGGATAAAATTCGCTATTTATCACGTAATCAATTTTTCAGTGCAATTCGCAATTTTTAAGAATCTTGAGAGAATTTATTTTTAGCTCATTGGATTTTTATTTGGGTATGTATTCTTTTACATGTATTGATTTTAAAATTTTAAAATTAAATTGACAAAAACGTAGTTTCAATACTATATTATATTATAATACAAAACGTAATTGTTTATACAAACGTAAGTAGCCAATCGGTTCCCTAACATAGAGATCTAGTCGGGGCGGATTAGTCTATGAGTCGGGAAATGTGAGGGTTGGGAGGTTATCTCTTCTTCACCCCCAAAAAATATTATCAAATCTGCCGATGGACACCCTCTTTCCCTAAAATTTAAAAGAAGGTCTTCCTTAGTACTAAAACCGCTAAAAGGAATATTTGGGGGATTTCCCGTCTGGAAACTTTTGGTATATACCCTGTGCCCCAAAATTTAGGAAGCGAATATACACCCCCAAATTCCAAATAACTACCACTTATAGTCCAGTCTAAGTATCTAACAAAAAACTTGGCAGCCACAAATTAACAAAAACACTCAATTTTGTAGCTAAAAGTCGATTTTTGTATTTATATTGTATTGTATTTTTTGATTTACTAATGTTAAAGATATTCGATTATCATATTAGTGCAAATTTAAGGTTCAGATTTTTTAACTAAAATTTAAAGGGATCATGTTTATTATAAGGTTATTATTAAAAATTTTATTGTCAAAAATAAGATGTTTTTTAAGCCACCATCTCGGAATTTGGGTGCATTTTTAGTGAATTGTAATGTTAATTAATTATATTGTACTTGCCTATAGTCGCACTTCCTAATAGAGTGCTCATTGTGCTAATGTTAGATTTAACGATTTTCAATCTGCACTTTTAAGAACTTCCACATCAAAAAATTTTCTTTATGTAAATTTTATTATATTAATAATATGGTGTTTATTTATTTATATATTTTTGTGTTGGATGTTTAAGGATCGTAATTGCATAATTGTTATGATAATAATATTGTGTTTATTATTGTTATATTGTTTTGTTTAGGCGGTGGGGCTTCTTCAGGGCTAGCCCGACGGGCGGCTTACGGCCAGCCGCACCCCTGGAACAATTCCACCCCCGACCTACCACACTCTTTAGGAAGTGTCCGAAACGAAGTCAGGAGGAAACGACTGACTCCGGGTAAGTCAATAGCGAATTATTCATTTTTTTATTATAGATTATTTTTTATTACAAGAAGTGTTACCGTTTTTAATTTGTGACGTTTAATTTTTTTTTGTTTGTAACGAGGTACGGCGAGTTTCATTACACCGCCGAATCAAAACTTCGAAGTTGTTATTGCTTTTCGAAACCGAGGGGCGCTGAAAACCTGGCGGCTTTAAAAGATCGATTTTGATATTAGGTTTTTGAAAATCAGCCTGTTACATTTATAAAGCGTTTTTGCAGCTAAAAAATTACATAAAATGAATAAACCCCTTGTACTGTAGGATTCTTCTTTCGATTAGTAGAAGGTATTTACTCCGCTCCCTCCTTCCCTCCCCCTCCAGTAAAAGGGTTACGCCGAAAATTTGATTAAGTCTTCCCCAAATACTCCCGTTTTTATTACGAAGACCACCAAAATCTAGGGAAGTGTCTTCCGGGGTACTCTAAATTTGTTTGGTGAGAGTAGCGGGTGTTGGCAGTTTTATTGAGAACAAGATTTTGGGGGTTATAGTTGTGACGCCTTTGTCTGACCCTCACCCTTTTCCCCCTTCTGCCCACTTATAATGAATAATCCGTACTAATGTATGTTACATGAACTGCGCTTTCAGGACAATGACTGAGCAGAAAAGTGACACATGGGGCGGGTCGAGAGGCCTTCCAAATTGAAAAAAATGAGTGAGCCTTGGAAATTTCAAGATTTTTGTGGGTATAACATCCTCCCTGCCCTCCTATGCTTACTGTTAAACTATAGTTTTACATAATCTGGGTTTAGGACAATGACAGAGCACACCGGTATGACAAATGGGACCGGAAGTGTAGCTGGAAGGAGGCGTCCGATTAAAGCGCTGAAATACGACATTCCTTTCGGAGACAAAGTACCCAACGACCCCCCTATCGAGGTCATGCAGCAGATCGTTTGTCGGGAGCAGGAGTCGACCCCCGGTGGAGCAACACTGGCTGGACCACGAGGTAATCTTGGGAGCAAAGGTCGCGCGGGGATCTAAGTGTACGAGGGTCTTAGGGCATGCGGGAAGTGCAGTTACCGTATCGTTTTTCCACTTTTAAACAAAAATAAGAAAATGAATGTTGAACCCCCCCCTTCCCCGTGCCCATGTATGGCTAAGGGCACGCGAGGGTGTAAAATGTACTCCGTTGTCAAAGTGCACGTGGAGTTCTAAAAGGGTATAAGGAGAATAAAGTTCACGTGGGGATAAAACGCGGATAAGTTCAGACCCGTGTGCAGTGTGGAAAGGTCCTTCCTTTGCTGTTGTGGTAGTTAAGCGTCTAGAACCAAAGAATTTTACGGTCTCGATTCAAAAAAACTAAAAAATTAGAAGATTTTTCACGCCATTGATTTAAATCGGTCGCCTTCTGCGAACTCTTTAGGTTTGGTGCAGTATTCCTGTCTGAGTATTAGGAGCATAACATACATAGATTAACACGG
>JASAMX010006711.1:0-19002 GCA_030248175.1 Microlaimidae sp. YZB2_3
CAACCCTTCTCCACTTTGCTATGCCAAAACTATGCTTATCTGAAGTTGACATTGCTATATTTTTACTTTGAAAGTAACGTAAGTTAGTATTTTGAACAATAACGCTAATTATGCCAAAACTATGCTTATCTGAAGTTGAATTTGCTATATTTTTACTTTGAAAGTAACGTAAGTTAGTATTTTGAACAATAACGCTAATTAGAGCGATTAAAGCGAACTTTGGTTTCAAGGTGCTTTGAATATGGGATTTTACTTTTTTTGTGTTTCTTATTTTTGTTTAAGCATTGGAAAAAACTGAATTTTTTTGCTTTTTTGAAGTATTTTTTAAGTTCAGTTTTTTTTAGTTTTTAAGTGTTTAATATTTAATATTTAATATTTTAAATAATCTCATTTTTACTATTTCATATGGGCATTTTATGACGTTTATTATTCAGTTAGTGTTTTTTTAATACATAATGTTGGTTAAATGTTTTGTTGCGTTAGATGTTTATTTCAGAAATAATATTCTTGATAGTTAACTATTTTTGATGGCAATTAACATATAAAGATAAAACTGGAATACAGTTACAAGAGCAACTTTAAAACCGTGAAATTAACCCTAAAAATAATATTTTTAAAATATAAAACTAAAGCCTGGTGCAATACACGTTAAAAACGTCTTTAATAATGAGTTTTTACTGTAAACTTTACAATGCAATGATAAGAATTACCTTAAAAAAGGGTAATTTTAAAAATTTAGGAACATTTCCATATTTTTCAGTTTGGCAAAAGCTAGGGCTAAAATGTTTTAGTACTAAGCCCTTTTGGGTCTAGTACTAAAGCTAAGACTAAACGATTTTTGGACCTTTAGTACTAGAGCTGGAGCGCGGCTGAAATAAAGTTTCCCAGCAATGCACACCTGTAGGCATGTTTTGCATACTTAAGGTTCTTGGGTCGAATTTGGAATGAGACAAGCTACATTGTTAATATTTGCTAATACTGTTGTATGTAGTATTTGAGTACGGGGTCTTTCGAGCCTTAAACAGGGAACTTGGAGCCATCAAAAATTTTCGGGAACTTGGGGTCACGAGCAATGAGAACTTGAAACCTTTAAGAAAAAATTGTTGATTTGGGGTTAGATTTAGTTTTCGCTTAGGCTTAGGTATACGTTTTAGCGATTTTTATTTTTGGCTCCAAGTTCCCTATTTTCGGCTCCAAGTTCCAGCTCAAGTTCCAGCTCCAAGTTCCCAAAGCTCCATCGACCGTAAATCAGCATTTGGGTTCGAAGTTAGTGCTGACAGCAACGGAAATGGGTTAGGCTTTTTGCTTTATGCAAAATAAAATAAACTTTAAACTGAAGTAAATGTTATATTACTAACTTTAACTATTGTTGTGTTTTTCGCCGGAAACTTATGAAGCTCCAAGGCGAGGAAGCTAGCGAATTGCGGGAATCGATATAGCGTAATATTTGCGTTGATAATCTTCATCATGGAGTGTAGCGTATCGTCGTGCTGAAAATGACATAAAATATAAAAAAACTCTAAAAATTATAATATAGATTTTGGTCTTTTTCTTTAAATAATTATAGGAAGATTACCTCGGATAAATACGTAGAAATTTATAAGGACTAGAAATGTGCCCACACCCAATATTATGTTCCAGAGCTCCGACTATTTAAAGAAGCTTCCATACTCGCGTGTTAAATGAGTGATTTTAAGCTTATTCCAATTTAAAATATCTTTAAAATTATTCCATGTGCATTTTTAATTCTCTAACTAAAATTCATACCATAAATTTTTGTAATATTAACCAAATTAGTTTAAAAAAGGCGGAACGTCGGAGCTTTGGATCTCCTGAACTCTAAAATTGCTCCGGAGTTTTCAAAAGTCGAGATCGCTCAGAAGCTTTGGAGCTCAGAGCTCCGGAGAACATCATTAACGGGGACATGAGCGGACAAATTAAAATTCCGATTTGACGCTTAAAAAAGTAATTAAACTAATCAATTTCTTTAATTAAACCTTACATTTTTAGAAAGTTTAAAAAAAATAGTCAACTTCAGTCATTGAAAAATAATTTTTTTTGGTATTCAAAATGATTATCTTGATCAAATAGTTTAAAAAAATTTATTTATTGTTTTTTTTGTCCTAAATTTTAAATTGTTAAGTTGTAAATTAAAATCCTATTGATATTTTTGCCATGCGTATTGATTGATTATGCTACTAGGACTGGTTGTTTGGCTTTACATATTCAGCTTTAAGCAAACTAATTTTTTTTTAAATATGCTAATCATAATTAAAAGTTATTGCGGTATCATTTGCTTATTTTCGTTACTACAAATAAAAAGCCCCAATCAGTATATGATCAACGTGATTCTGACTTATAACGTTTATAGTCTTTATAAATAACGTTTATAGTATTTATAAATAACGTTTATTTATCTTTATTTATAAATACTATAAACGTTATTTATAAATAACGTTTATAGTATTTATAAATAACGTTTATAGTATTTATAAATAACGTTTATATTATTTATAAATAAAGATACAAAGAGTCACAGTTGCGGGTATTTTATGTCTATTCTACTTTATTTTAACATTATTAAGATTAGTGTTGTAAAAAGTATCAATTTTCGATTATTTTCAGTAAAAATAAAAGTAATTTGAAAAATTTTAATTTAAGGAAAATAAGAGTAAAAGTAATTTGCTATTTTTTAAAGTAAAAATAACGGTCGAAATTTATTTATGTAAAGTAAAAGTAAAAGTAAGACCTATTTTTTAAACTAAAAGTAAGAGTAAAGTATAATAAAAGTAATTTTACAGCAGAGCAAAGCACTAGTTTTCGTAGCTCCAGAGCTGCGTTAAAAAGTGCTTTTGCTAATTTTTGCCATAAATTTTCATTTTAATAAGTTTTGTGTCTAAATAAATTGTGTGTGACGTGTTAGCTGTTTAAAAAACTTTCTTCTACCACTCATTTCACAACAAGCCCATAGGGAATCTACTCGTTGAAATTACTTAAATTTTACTTAAGTTAATTTAAGTTATTTGCAGGAAAAAATCCGAATAGGAGTAAAAGTAAAAGTAATTGAAATTTTAAAAGTCGAGTAAGAGTAAAAGTAAAAGTAATTGAAATTTTAAAACTCGAATAAAAGTAAAAGTAAAAGTAATCTAAAATCTATTACTTTTATTAGTTTAAGTAAAAGTAAAAGTAATCTAAAATCTATTACTTTTATTAGTTTAAGTAAAAGTAAAAGTAATCTAAAATCTATTACTTTTATTAGTTTAAGTAAAAGTAAAAGTAATCTAAAATCTATTACTTTTATTAGTTTAAGTAAAAGTAAAAGTAATATAAAATCTATTACTTTTATTAGTTTAAGTAAAAGTAAAAGTAATCTAAAATCTATTACTTTTATTAGCTTAAGTAAAAGTAAAAGTAATCTAAAATCTATTACTTTTATTAGTTTAAGTAAAAGTAAAAGTAATCTAAAATATATTACTTTTATTAGTTTAAGTAAAAGTAAAAGTAATCTAAAAATCTATTACTTTTATTAGTTTAAGTAAAAGTAAAAGTAATCTAAAAATCTATTACTTTTATTAGTTTAAGTAAAAGTAAAAGTAGATCATAAAATCTATTACTTTTATTAGTTTAAGTAAAGAAGTAAAAAAGTAATCTAAAAATCTATTACTATTTATTAGTTTAAGTAAAAGTAAAAAGTAATTCTAAAATCTATTACTTTTATTAGTTTAAGTAAAAAGTAAAAAGTAATCTAAAAATCTATTACTTTTATTAGTTTAAGTAAAAGTAAAAAGTAATCTAAAATCTATTACTTTTATTAGTTTAAGTAAAAAGTAAAAGTAATCTAAAATCTATTACTTTTATTAGTTTAAGTAAAAGTAAAAGTAATCTAAAATCTATTACTTTTCATTAGTTTAAGTAAACAACCAAGTAAAAAGTAGAAATCTAAAATCTCATCTACTTTTCATCATTAGTTTAAGTAAAAGTAAAAGTAATCTAAAATCTATTACTTTTATTAGTTTAAGTAAAAGTAAAAGTAATCTAAAATCTATTACTTTTATTAGTTTAAGTAAAAGTAAAAGTAATCTAAAATCTATTACTTTTATTAGTTTAAGTAAAAGTAAAAGTAATCTAAAATCTATTACTTTTATTAGTTTAAGTAAAAGTAAAAGTAACTTTTTACAACACTAATTAGGGCGTTATTTCAAATATTGTTTAAATAATTTCCAACTTAGTCACCACCTGAAATGTAAGTTAAGGTTAAAAAGTCTTGTTATACAAAAGGTTATACAAAAAGTACATGACTTTTAGTGTTAGTATTGAAAGATTCTGAGTTTTAAGTCAGTATACTTCTTTTGGCTAAAAAAATCACAATAAAACTTGATAAATCCATAAAATCAAGAAAAATATCCTTTTTGTAGTTTGATTTATTCAATAAAACATTCATTCATAGTTGAAATAATAACTGTTTATCTATTTTCATTTTTACACGCTATGAGGTCTTACATTTATTTATACATTAAAAACACTAAGTTTATCTAAAATTTATATATTTTGTTGTAATGTGTGCTGAATTCATGGCAGATTAAGGCAAATGAATATTAAATTTTATTCCAACGTTTCGAAATGATAAAACAAATTTTCGTCAGGGACTAAATAAAATCAATAATGTAATATAGTGGATTAACAAAAAATGATAATTGAGCAGAATTAAATTACTAAATTTTAGCTTTTCTTGCTTTTGACGACAGTTTTTACATAGTCTTTGTTTTAAAGAGGCTTGTTTTATTTTAGCTTATTTTAGCTAATAAGAATAATCCTAATTATTTGTAAAATTCTCATTCAGTCAAAATGTCTATTTTTGTTCCAAACGTGTATACTCTTTTAGTTAGGAATGATGCTTTGTAGAAAAATTTTAAAGATAAATTCTATCAGTGTGAAAAGAGATGAGTGGTAAAGTAGCCACTCTGTTTTTGAGAAAATATCAGGTGCAAAGAAACACCTAACGCCACTTAATAATAAATTGGTTACATAACCGCTAAAGACTTTTTTTTAATTTTGCTGGGTCGCGGGTTTATAGGCACCTTGCACTAGAACGTGGTTTATACATGATGTATGCAATAAACATAGCGAGTCACCCTAATTACCGTATCTCCTGCTTATCTTGTGTAGTATGCAGATTACGGGTGTGCATTGCCGGGAAATTTAATTTTAGCCGCGCCTTAGCTTTAGTACTAAAGGTTCAAAAATCGTTTAGCCTTAGCTTTAGTACTAAGCCCAAAAAAGGCTTAGTACTAAAGCACTTTAGCCTTAGCTTTTGCCAAACTGACAAATATGGAAATGTTCCTAAATTTTGAAAATTATCCCTTTTTTAAGGTAATTCTTGGCATTGCATTGTTAAGTTTTGGGTAAAAACTCAACATTAAAGATCTTTTTAACGTTTATTGCATTAGGTCTTAGCTTTATATTATAAAAATATTAGTTTTAGGGTTAATTTTACAATTTTAAAGTTGCTCTAGTATTGTAACTGTATTTTAGTTTTAACTTTAAATGTTAACAGATGTATCAAAATGGCTAACTATCAAGAATAGTTTTTCTGAAATGAATATCTAAAGCAACAAAACATTTAACCAACATTTTTTATAAAAAAGAAAACTTTACAAAATACCCATATGAAATTGTAAAAATAAGATTATTTTAATATTAAGCACTTAACTCGAGAAATACTTCAAAAAAGCAAAAAATCAGTATTTTCTAATGCTTAAATAAAAATAAGAAACACAAAAAAACAAAACCCCATATTCATAGCACCTTAAAACCAAAAGTCGTTTTAATCACTTTAATTAGCACTATTGTTTAAAATATTCACTCATGTTTCTTTTAAAGTAAAAATATAGTATATTCAAGTTTATATAAGCATAGTTTTTAGGCAGCTAAGAGTGAGGGAAGGGGTTCAGGTGGTTGGTTACCGGCGGTAAATTGCATCTTAAATTCTGGGAAGGATGTATGGAAAATTTTGAAATCTAAAAGAGAGTCAGGGTGTGTCTTGTGGATTTTCAAAACAAAATACTTTAGAGGTGTGACTAAAATTCTGGAGGGGAGCCAAATTAAAAAAAGACAACTTTTCTGAGGATAACTCGATTTTTGTCTAGGAGGGAGGTTCAAAATTTTGAGGTTAAAGGACCCCATCATACCTCTCCACTTCATGGATAGAAGTCTCATTAAATGTTTTTGATTGGTAAACACTTTTTTTTGGTTTTTTGGTCATTTTTTTGGCCAATCATTTTTGGGTGATTTTTCATTTTCCTGGCAAAAGCTAACGTTTTGCCGGGCCCATACCTTTTGCCGAGCTTTTGCCAGCTAATTTCAGTTTAGCCGCGCCTTAGCTTTAGTATTAAGCCCAAAAAACCCTTTAGTACTAAAGCACTTTAGCTTTAGTACTAATGACACCCATAATGCAGATCAACCGATCGAAATTTCGCGCGCTTTCGATCGGTTAATCTGCATACTATGAAAGATAAGTAGGAGATACGGTAATTATCCATTATGGTGACCCTTATGTATATTGCATCCTCATGTATGAGTTCCAGTGCAAGGTGCATTTGCCTATTGTTTATTTTTTTCCTGGCGGAGAGTGGTTACGCCCTTTTCAGCCTGGAAGTCTTTAGCTTTAGTTATTATTTTTGTAATTTTATGTGTTTTTCTGACAATCAAATGTTTACAGCTAAAGTCTTCCAGGCTAGAATTAAGGGCGTAACCGCTCTCCGCCAGGAAGAAATAAACAATAAACCCGCGAGCGAGAAAAATTAAAAAAAAGTTTTCAGCGGTTATGTAACCAATTATCATTTAGTTGCGTCATGTGTTTCTCTGTACGTGAAAATTACAAAATATTATGCATTTTTAACAAGCGGTTATTTTATGTTTTAAGCATAGAATTATCAAAAAACGCCATTTTTGGGGAACATATCTCCTAAACTAGTAGAGATATTTGAATGAAAAAAATTTTCGGGTCTTTTGAGGGCAGGGATAATGTTTTTACAAAATATCATCAAAATCAAAGACAAAAAGTTTAAATGTGCACCACAATTTTACGTTAAGTTGATTTTTTAACAACCCGCCCTTGCTTTTATTTTATCAACAAAGACGCCAAACGTGGATTTTTTATGTAAAATATAACATTAGTAAGGCTAAACGTATTAAACCATGTGGACATATTAGCTTTGACTCATTCTGCTGTGGGAAATTTCAACCTACCGAAGACCACGCGTGAAATCTTCTGACAGTGTTTGTTCTGGCTTTCGAAACCATTTCCCCTAGCATCATCTCCAAAAGCCAGCCTAAAAAAATTCAACCATGAAATTTATTTTTTTTAAATTTAGTCATTGATTTGCGAATTGCGATTGGAGTCTTCAGATTTAAAATAACTTTCTTTTTATTTAAAATGATTTAATGACCCTAATTAGGATCATTAAAGGAATTTAGTGTCAATGGAGTTTTCGGAACTTGGAACTGGAATTTGGAAGCAAAAATAGGGAGAATATGAAGCCGTTGGTTGGGAACTTGAAGTCGTAAGTTGGGAACATAGAACCAAAAATAAAAATCGCTAAAACCTGTACCTAAGCCTAAGCAAAGCCTAAATCTTACCTTAAAACAAATTTTTTCCTGAGGGTTTTAAGTTCCCATTGCTCGTGGCTCCAAGTTCCCAAAAATTTTCGATAGCTCCAAGTTCCCTCTTGTGGCTCTAAAGACCCCGTACCCATTAAGAAGCCTAATTAAAGCACGCAATCGTCAGCGTATACATGTATCAAAATTTGATTTGATGGATACAAAAGTTAATGCACATTGTAAATTATCTTTAAACCCTAAATCGCACGCGTAGACCTGGGAACTGGGTTCAAAAAACCGAGGCCCCTAAAATCCGAGAGCGATTTTTCTATAGGTTTTTTTATAACGTAAACAACCTATTAGTGTAGTACGATGTCATTATTTAAGCTATGTGAAAATGTGGTGGGTTTTTTTTTGTTTAATTATTTTAATGATTTATATGTTTGTTACATTCTATTATAAATTGTTGTTTTTAGCGCACTAATCGTAGTTTTTTTTCGGTAGTTTGATTTTATTTCTTTGTTTCTTGTTAATTTTTTTTGCAATTGTGTAAAATAGTTTTGAAATATTTTCAATTGTTTCTTTAATGTTTTTATAATGTTTGCATTTTATTTAAACTGTTTTTTGTTTGCAAAAAATTTAAATTTATTTTTAAAACTTTCATGAAAAAATCTAATTATTAAATGTATAGTATTTGTACATAAGATTCAGTAAGAAGAATTTTGTTGATTGTTTTTAAGCTTTTGGGTTATTTAATTTATTTTCAATCGAAAACGACGAAATCGAAATCGAAAACGAAAACAATCGAAAATCTCCTAGTAAAGTAACGTTGGACGTTCTCAATTGTATCAATATCCTTACATAAATATGGTGACCAAACCTGGCAACAGTATTCAAGTATAGGCCGAGCGAACGCTTTGTAGGATCTAAT
Source organism: Microlaimidae sp. YZB2_3 (assembly GCA_030248175.1). Taxonomy (NCBI): domain Eukaryota; kingdom Metazoa; phylum Nematoda; class Chromadorea; order Desmodorida; family Microlaimidae; species Microlaimidae sp. YZB2_3. The sequence goes on from JASAMX010006711.1 coordinate 8,531, forward strand.
TAAAGCCGATATATTTTTAGTCTAAAAACACCAAAAAATCATGTTAACTATGGCTAACGCTTTTTTTTTGAAATATTTATAAAAATAGGTATTTCAGGATTACCATGACCAAAATATAATGTGCTACAGTTTTCCTCGGCAATAGTTGCTATTTTCCAATGGCAACACAAAAATGGCAATTGCCATTTTTGTGCCCAAAATATTAATTTGTTAATTGCAGCTTGAAGGTTAGTCGATTGTTCTGATTTTTTTCTAGTCTCATAGAGCTTAGCGTCATCAGCAAATAATTTGCATGTGACATTAAACTCTTTTAGCTCCTCTGGCAAACCATAAATAAACAAAAGAAATAGCAAAGGTCCAAGAACAGTTCCCTGTGGAACGCTGGATATAACTTTGCATTCTGTGGAACTGTTCTTACTCATTACTACTTTTTGTGTTCTGTTACTTAAAAACGCATAGTTATCCAACTCAATAGGTCTCCAGCGATTCCATAAGCTTGAAGCTTAGAAATAAGTTTAGTATGACAAACGGAGTCAAAGGCGTTACTAAAATCAATAAACACTGTATCTATAAAAAATCCTTTGTCTATGGCTTTGACCCAATTATTCATTGACTCTAGTAGAAGAGAACAAGCTGAACGCTTTCTTAAAAAGCCATGTTGGTCTTTTGAGATAAGTTTGTTGACTTTTAACTAATTGAAGTTGATCGCTGATACAAGTTTCCATAACTTTGCGGGCAATGCAAGTTAGAAAAATTGGACGGTAGTTTTTTGCTATACTAGAGCACCTTTTTTAAAAATTGCAATAACTTCAGCTGTTATCCAAGAGAACGGGAGACTGTGGGTTCTAAATGAAACTTCAAAAACCGATGTAAGTGGATTGGCAAGTGAACTAGCTAAATTTCGAAATACTATAGGTGGTAAACTATCTGGGATCCTATTGGTTTTATTTTTTTGTTTCTTCAGGGCTTTAAGTACAATTTGCGGCGTGAACTTTATATTACTTAGTTTAACATTTTGGGAATTTTTAGAGGACAATTTTTAAGGTTTATTATTATCTTCTGTGAAATTATCAAAAAAAGCTAAGTTCAAAACTTCACATTGATCTCTAGGTTCTTTTGCTAAACTTCCATCAGGTTTTTGTAGAGGTGGTAATATCATGTTAAACTTCTTCTTCTGATTGTTTTATTTCAAAAACAAACGCAATCATTGAAGGCACAAGGGCGCCCACTGGGATTTAGCCTCACTGCTCCGCGCCAACTATATAAACGTGGCACCAGGTAATTTTTGTAATTCATTTTTAACTTCCTTATTAATTCGTCTTCTTCTTCGTATTATTTTTATTTTAAAAAATATAATTCCAATCATCAATGGCGCGGAGGCGCCACACGGCAATTTATCTCACAACACCGAGCCAACTATAATTAAAAACGTAGATAAATTTTGTAATTCATATTCATGATCTTCTTCTTATCATTATTATCTTTATTTTAAAAAATAAAATTGCAATCATTGGTGATGCTGGAGTGTCACACGGCGATTCAATTTAGGCTTACTTCACCGCGCAAGCTATAATTAAAGAATGTGGGTAAATTTTGTCAGTATTGTTCATCTTCTTCTTATTATTATTTTTTATTTAAAAAATATAATTGAATTGTCGGTGGCACTGGAGCGCCACTACACCACGCTAACTATAATTAAGAACGTGGTCAATTTTGTAATTCAAATTCTTCTTCTACTTATTTTTTATTGTTTTTTTATTTTTATTATAAATGAATTATTGATGGCGCGGAGGCGCCACACTGCAATTTAGCTCACGACACTGCGCCAACTATAATTAGAGAACGTAGATAAATTTTGTAATTCATGTTCATCTTCTTTTTATCATTATTATTTTATTTCAAAAAATTTAATTGCAATCATTGATTGTGTCGCAAATAGTAATAAAATTAATATTAGCAGTATAAAATTTGGAGCGAAATAAAATTTAATACGAATGTTTTTCTTTCTATTACTAAGAAAATCAGTGTTTTTTTAGTTTGGTCAACTTAAATCATTTTTTAAAAAATTTTAACAAAAACATACATTGTTCCGGAATATTAAAAAAATCAGATATATATTTTTATATGGCGGCCCAAAAAATCTTCTGTAATAAATTCTTTTAAAAGTCTCCTCCCATTAAAACTGTGGATCAGGGGAGCTTTCTGTAGTATCCACTTCCTACCGTCCGCCTCATACGCTAATTGCCGTGCGGGACTTGCGTGCCCTGCCGTCGCCCGTTTATTACCTGGCGGAATGCATTCTTGTGGTAGGCTTTTTGTGCTTGCCTAGTATACAATGTATAAGCGGTAAACAGGTTTTACGACCTCACATACCCAGAGATGTATTCCTTGTAAAACTCTAGTCGTTTTAAAAGCTCCATTTTTCGCAGAAAATTTTACAAAACTTTGTGTTATAGTCTATTTGTGACAATAAAACATTGTTTGTAGACTAAAAAGTAATAACATTAAAAATTATAGGTAGAAGCTATAACAAAAATAATAATAAACAATAAGGTTTACTATTTAATGTTTAGGTTTTTGATTATATAACGTTGTTTATGTACGGGAATACTAACTATTTACCTAACGTTATTATTGAACGCGCCCTTTTCTATACTTTGTGTAAAGACGGATTTTTAGAGGCCTTGGTCTTTCGATTCGCACAATCAATCCGTAGACCCTATGTGGTTAGTTTTTAGGATTTAAATCTTCTATTAGGAGTTATGAGCCCATTTGGACCCCAAAAACGACCTTTTTTCGCTTTTGTAACTTATGATCTTAAGGAAAAATTTTCGTGAAACAAAAATCTAAATTAAATTAAAAATTATGTTTTAACATTACTAAAAGCCTGAATAGCTTAAAAATAGTTGAAAAAAAACTAAAACTTTCAAACTCACATAGTCCACCAAAAACATGACCAATAAAATTGTTTTGGCTGTGTGTTGTGGCTAATTTATCTTAATTTTGCACAGATTTGATCAAACTTCTAAAATTAAGCAAAAAAGTAGTTTGATCGATGTTTATAAAAAAGGTTGTTTTTGAAGAATTCGGATTGTTTCGCAACTGAAATTTGATGGGTATTTGAAATGTTATTTAAAAAAAATGGTAACCACAATCAATAAAACAAAAGTATATTTGTAAAACCAATAATAATTTGGTTATAGGCTTAGTAAAAAAAATTTTATGAAGATAAATTGTAGATGTCAAAAAAGGAAATTTTGAGGCTTAAATTGACTTAAAACTTCTTTAAAAAAGTTTAAATCCCAAAAATAACTCAACAAATAAAGTCCACATTAATGATTTAAGGTACAAAAATGATTTTATAGTGTATTTTAGTTTTGTATTGGTCGATTTGAAATTTGGTACACGTATGGAGTTTAAACCTTAGGGCAGTAAATATGTCTGAGTAATATATGAAGTCACATTTTTTTTCTTTTATTAATATGTTATATAAGTTTTTTGATTTGAATAATCAAAATAAATAAAAGACCTGCGGACAGTCTGTTGACTTCGTGGTACGTGGCTAAAAAATCTTCAACTTCATAATAAAAGTCTTTTGCTTGTTCCACTACGGTCCAATTGGCCCAGTGAGGCATTGTGTTGTGGAACTCCGACTCATTGTAATGACTCTAAAGATGTGAAAAAAGTACATTTAACACAACATGCCTACTTGAAAACAGAGTTAGAGTTAATTTTATATATTTCTGTTCTAATGAAAAATGAGCGTAAAAATGTGTTTGCTGGAAAAAAAATTGATTTGAGTCGATACAGCGGAAAAACCTTGGAGCCAAAAAAAGGAGAATTGGAGCCAAAAATAGCGCTCTAAGGTACGGGGTTTTTAGAGCCACAAGCAGGGAACTTGGAGCCATGAGGAGAAATTTTTGGGAACTAGGAGCCACGAGCAATGGGAAATTGGAGCTTTTAAAAAAATTGGTTTGAGGTTAGATTTAGGTTTCGCTTAGGCTTAGGTAAACGTTTTAGCGATTTTTATTTTTGGCTCCAAGTTCTCACTTACGGCTCCAAGTTCCCTATTTTTGGCTCCAAGTTTCAGCTCCAAATTCTAGCTCCAAGTTTCCAAGCTTGCATCGACCTCAAATCGGCTGTAAGCTTCCAGTTTTTGCGGCTTTAGGGTCTCAAAATTTTTCTACAGCTCCAAATTCTCTGTTTATGGCTCCAAAAACCCAAACTCCAAAAAAACTCCAAAAACCAAAAACGTATTAAAAGGTATATAGTTATGATCATTTTTTCAAACAAATTTAGCGCAGCCAAAAAAGAAAAATCATTGACACATAGGTCAATTTATTTTTAGCAATAATAAAACTCACAACAAAAAAAATTAAAATTTATCTAGTAACATATTAATTTCAAAATGACAAATGAGTAACACGAGATTTGCATATAAATACTAATTTTGACAACCAGGTAAAAAGATTATTTCTAATAAATTTAAAATGTAATCAAGAGAGACTTTCAATAAATTAAGGACAATTTAATGAATTATATAATCAATTTATTGCCTTTGGAGCCGAAAGCTCTTAGAGCTGGAACTTGAAGCTGAAAATTGGAACTTGGAGAAAAAAGTGTAAATTCGCTAAAACATACTGCTAGGCCTAAGTCAAAGCCTAAAACTAACCCCAAAACATATTTTTTAAATTTTGGTATCAAAATCTTATTTTCGCGGCTTTAAGGTCCTATAAATTTTTCATCGGAGTTTCTGCTAATGGCTTTAAGAAACCACTCCACAACATAGAATGAATATATCAAAGAACGCGACAAATATTCAATAAAACATCATTTCTATCACAATAGTAGTATTTTTTAAATTCTATTAACCGCCTCATGCAAAAAGAACAAAAAAGTATCACTATGCACTTAGTGGGAATTCCAAAGGCCTTCTAATTTTGTTTTTTACTACCTACTGATTCCGCTATTTGTTAATAACAGTGGTATTTTGTTCAAACTTTTGAACACGGTTCACTTCGGACTAGTGTTGTAAAAAGATACTTTTACTTTTACTTAAAGTAATAAAAGCAACGGATTTAGGATTACTTTTACTTTTACTTGACTTTTGAAATTTCAATTGAAATTTCAAATACTTTTACTTTTACTTTTACTCGGATTTTCCACTGCAAATATTTAAATTAATTTAATTTAATTTAAGTTTAAGTAATTTCAATTGGTAGATTCCCTATGGGCTTGTTATAAAGTGAATAGCAAAAGATAATTTTTTAAGCCGCTACCACGCTAAAACCATATTTTTTTGACCAAAAAACTTATTAAAATCATAAGTTATACATAAAATTAGCAAAAAACTTTAGAATGGAGCTCTGGAGCTCTGGAGCTCCAAAACCCGTGTTTTGCTCCGTTTAATATTACTTTTATTATACTTTTACTCTTATTTTTACTTAAAAAATAGGTCTTACTTTCACTTTACTTAAATAAAATTTTGACCATTACTTTTACTTTTACTTAAATTAAAAAATCACAAATTACTTTTACTCTTACTTTAAATAAATTAAAATTTTTCAAATTACTTTTACTTTTACTTAAAATAATCCGAAATCAATACTTTTTACAACACTACTTCGGACTGGGACCGTGTTAGACCGCTCTTTTATTTTCAGTCCCAGTCCAGTTTGTTATTTGGAAGTGGGTCTGAAAAACACTCTGACAGGTTCATCAGCCTATTTTTTATGAAAAAGTTTTGCTGGCTATCAAAAAAAAGTAAATTTCGTTGTTACTACGGCAAATGAGCCACTGTCATTATAAAATACACGTGACTGTGACTCATTCTGTAGTCAATAGGGTCCTGTTTTTAACTTAAAACAAGTCGCAGGCAGGCATATTTTATATGAACTGGTGCTCATTTTGCCGTAGTTACGACGAGTTTGAATTTAGAAAATAATTAAAAACCGGATTGGGCTCAAAAACAGGGCGAAAACAACTGGACCACGTTCACTTTTTCCGGTGACGTTTCCCATAACCAAATTGATTTTAGACCAAAAATTAAAAACCGGTCTGCGTGAAAAACGGTCCCAGTCCGAGAAGGATCGGGTCCGAAACTTTTATGAATACCACAGTAAAAGGCCTCCTGCAGTTGGGATTTTATATATTTATATTACTCATGTTCCCCCGATCTCCGAGCTCCAAAGCTCCAGAGCGGAGCGAAGCTTTTAGGAGCTCCGGAGAAACTTCCGGAGCTCCGGAGCTCCACCTTATTTTTGTACTAACTTCATATATAATTATGCCACAGATTATTTTTGCCAATTTTTTTTGTATATTAACTTTTTTCAAAACTTATTTAAAACTCTAGAAATAGTCATAAAAATGCAGATAGAGTAATATTAAATGTATTCCAAGTTTAGATAAACTTAAAATCACTCGTTTAAGCACTCTCCGGACAGTTTTTATTGCAGAGCGTTCAGTAGTACACCAATTGCAATAAAGAGCAAAAATTATTTAAACACAATTTATTTTTGAATTATTTTATTTATAGAGTATTATAATATTTTAAGATATTGAAATGACGAAAATTTGACTAATTGGCGAAAAGCAGGCAACAAATTCTGTTTACAATAATGATATTTTTTTGATTTATGTGAAATAAATTTTTTAAATTATAAAAAAATTAAAAAAAAACGTTATTAAAATCAAAAAAAAAAAATTGTGGCCAAATATGTTTTATGTGGGAATCGATCTCGGGACCTTTCAAAAGTTTGATGACGCCCTAACCGACTATTCCACTGCTACCATGGGATGATGAGCTCTAAAAGCGATTTATAAACAAGGCCTCTGAAAAAAATCGATAAAACGCACGACGCACGACAAAAAGTATTTATGCGTTAAAAAATACAAAAGATATTATGGCCTTCTGAAAATATTAAACTTCTATAGAAATATACTATCTGGAGCTTTAAACTTTACCAAATTAAATTAAATCGAAGTTTCACCGAAATTTTTAAAAAATTAATCCCCATTTTTCACGGAAAATTGTATATTAAACCATAAATACAACAGTATTCAATTTAATTTTTACGTACGTGAAAAAGGGTAACGGTGTCTCTCTATTGGAAGTATTTTTTTTAATAAATACATCGTAGTTTAACCGCTCATCTTTTCATATAATATATAAGTATACCCGGAATCAAGCGCGGTAATTATTAAAATACCGCACATCACCGTTTAATTACAGTAAATATCGTGCTGGGTGCCCGATATACTTATATAATGAACGGTTTAACTACGAGGCATCAATAAATAGCGAGCAGTAAGCATTTTTAAAGGTTTTAAAAAAATTTTATTGCAATTTGATTTTCAATATCAATTATTTCAATTACTTACAATAATATAATGAATGTTCACTTTATAATCGTGATATTTCTGCCTTTTTAACACTCATATAAATTTTTTAGTGAAATATTTCTGTATTTCACGAGATCTCGTATGCCAAAAATCGCGATTTTCCATACTTAAGAAAACTGTCCGGAGAGACCTTAAGGTAGAACACCACAGTTAGATTTTGACGGCAGATCTTTTCTAATTAATTTTTACTAACGTAATTTGACCTGCTCATTCAATTTTTGATATTCATTTTTCTTAAAAAAATTGTTATCGTCCACAATCATTAATCGACACCAATAGAATACATGTCAAAAATACATTATATTAAAATAAAATTCATTACCAAAAATATTCTATTTTTTTATTTTTCATTTAGCGTATCTTGAATAAAGAACAATTTTTTTAATTAAAAAGTTAAAAATTAAAAAAAAATTTCGACGTTAAAAATATTGGCTGCGAGAGACTCAAACCAACGGGTCCAAAGATCCGAGTCCGACAATCTAACCACTCAGCTACTGACACATGTGATATCTCTCTCATAAAAAATACTTTTAAACAAACGGTTTGAAATGTAGTTTCTTTGCGTTAAATCGGAAAAATTTAAATGAAAATTAAAAAATTTGATTCGCTCAGATTTTAATGAAAGTTTGGAAATAGTTAGACACAAGTTTAATCAATACTTTGAATTGTATTTGATAAAAAAACTAATTCAGAATTTTTTTATTTGATTTTTCTTTTAAAAACATCGATTTTTTTAATTTTTTTAAAATTTTGAATTACGTTTTACTCCAAAGCACATCTAAAAGATGCCCCCTATGTTTCGTTAACTTTCCATAGAATTGCAGGAAAAACTGAGCAAATCAAATTGTTTAAATGGCCAAAAACTGTTTTTTAAGCTTTAAATTCATCAAACTATATCTCGAAATAGAACATTCGGTAAACGATGAAACTATAACCGTTGGATACATCATAATCTGAGTTTTTGGTTGCGCTATACTTTTTTCAGACAGAAATTAATATCTAAGTTGATATCTAACTTTTAGTAAAAATCGTTATAATTGTGGTGTTCTACCTTAAGGGGCGAAGCTCCCGAGTTCCCACCGTTTTAAATGGCCGGAGCTCCGGAGAATAATATTGGAGGGTAGGAATACTACTAATTTATATATAAGTTTGAGCGGGAATTTTTTTAACCTTTTTTTCAAAAATGGAAAATTGATTTTCTTTTAATTTAATAATTTTAATTTACTTACCAGAATGTTTAACGCCGTGGCCACAATGAAACCATAATATAAATTATTTTTTTTCGTCCCGGCTTGGGTGCACATATAATTGATAATATCTCGGTATTTTGTGTAAAGAAGCATATAAGGCTCCCCCATTTTGATATATTTTAAATTGGGACATTCTTCGTTTAACACCAAAGTCACGCTACCGGTCTAGAAAAGAAACTTTTTTCAAACAAAGTGTTGCAAAAATTGTACTAGACTAGACTGTTTAGAAGTTCAAAAACGCTTTGTTTAAGTTTTTACATAGGTCAAGTAGGGACATTCTCCGCTTAAAACCAAGTCACGCTACCGGTCTAGAAAACTCTTTTTTTTTAGAAAAAAAGTCCTTGCGAAAAGCTGGACTACAGTAGACTGTTCAAAAAACAGTGCTCGATTTTAGTTTAACTAAGAGTCTTCTATAAATCAGTGTTTTTTAAGCGCTGAAACTCGCAGTTTTTGGTTTAGGACGGTACTACGGAAAAAGACCATTAATAAAAAAATATATTGAAATGCTCAAGTGAGCTGATTATATATAGAACAAACTTACTTTACTGGATAAAATTAAAATATAAAATTATACAACAAACAAGGCATAGAAGATAAATGTAGTACAAACCTTATATGGAACAATGATAAGACATCTATTTTTAACGCAAACACAATAACAAATTTTTAACACAACACTACTATAAAACTAGAATAAAAATAGAACTAATATCAGTTAAAGACATGGAATCTCACTCAGTTACTTAACAACTTTTTAACTTTTTAATAAGATGTTTTATTTATAAAATATATTAAATAAAACCCTAATTTAAAACAAAAAATAGAGACCATACCGTGTATCACTAAATTCGCACAATGAAGAAAACTTACGGAAGACAGTCGATCGTCGTTGTGCACGGGTATCGGTTGCCACATAATTTCCGGGTTCCAAATCTCGAAAGCTTCGACCGGAGGAAACATTCCCGCGGCAACCAACAGGCCGCTGTCTATAGTTCGGTTTTTTGTACCCGCCAAATACCGAACCTGAAAATCCAAAAATCGAATTAGAGACTGAAATTACTAATTTTTTACCGATTCTGAAAAACATTTTTATTTCAAAGTCTTAAAAACTTGTTTTTTTTTGTACCAGCCAAATACTGAACATAAAAATAAAATAAGATGCTTTACTTATAAAATAAAATAAAATTTTAGATTAAAATATATGTGAAATTAAACAAAAATTATTAAAATTGAAATATGAATATAAAAAACCAAGAAATTAAGATAAGACTAAAAATAATGAACCGAAAAATGAGAAGAAAAAAAATTATAACGGAATTCCAAAACAATGATCTTACTATTGATAAACAAACTAAACTTTTTTTATAATGTTTGCAATCTATTTTAGTTTGTTTGTCCATTGCCGTTTAAATTTTTCCTTTAAACTCTCATCCACCTGAAAATATTAATGATATATAATTCTTATAATACCGATTTTTTGATCAACCTGAAAATAACATGTTATCGACAGTAAAAAAACATTTTTTTTTCGAAAAGTCTGAACTTAACATAAAATGTTATAGAGTCTAAAAATTCAATTTTTTACCAAAACCTAAAAATAACGTTGTTATTTAGCCTAAAAACATTAATACTGCCCGAATCTGAAAGGAAATTTGTTGTTGTCTGAAGATAATAACTAGCCTTTAAAAATGTTCTAAGAATAGAACAGGAAAAAAGGCGATTTCTATCCGGGCGTGTGTTTACACAGAAAAGAATTTTGTATTTGATTTGGCCAGCTGCCCACGGAAAAACTTTGGTTAGTAGCATAACTGAATGAAGAAC
>JASAMX010006713.1:0-14367 GCA_030248175.1 Microlaimidae sp. YZB2_3
GAACTTAGATCCAGAACAAAAACACGAACTTAGATCCAAAGACACGAACTTAGATCCAAATTTTCGTTTACGTTTTTTTTACGTATCAACTTTTAAAAAATAATTTTAAATGTATTTTAAACGTTTTACACATTGAATTTTGCTTCTTACGTGTAAAATATGGGCTTGTTTGTTGCAAACAAACTGAAAAACTTTTTAATGTGTGTTGCGAGAGAATTAATGATGTATTTTAAAGCCAAATGTCATAATATATTTTTATGTAAAGCTATGTATAATGGACAAAGTATACTATATTTCTCAAACAATTTTAAATTTTAAGCAACAAATTTAAAACTACAAATCTCATCTCAATTCACAGGTAAGACATTGCATACATTGCAGATACCTCTTCTTATAGCGATTCCCATAACTACTCCCACATAAATTTTTACAAGACAAAGAAACGCCTGACTGACTGATTCGTGCGGTAAATATAATTGTAATACAATTAAAAACGACGCAAATAATCAAGTTGAAACTTAATTTAAAGGTTTACATTAAAAATTTTTAAAGTAAATTTTTACTTGTGTTTTGGAGAAGTTCTTTTAAAAATAACTTTTCAGTTATGTATAAAATACCAAATTGAACTAATATTACAATTTGTTGCAAAAAATTAGAAATTTAAATTTCCTGAAAGTCAATTTAAGCAACCACCGGATTATTACGAAAACGGTTTTTCACCAGTATGAACAAGGCACAATCATTGATTACGGATTTTTACCAGTATGAATAACTCACACACAATCATTGAATACGACTTTTCACCAGTATGAATAAGTGTTAATGTATATATATATATCATATATGTGTGTAAATTGTCTAAATTACATTTCCATTGGAACTCCAGAACTGCTCCTGGGAATCTCTGGCTCGGATAGTGAATTAGCGGGTGGCGATTCTGTTTTGAAAGGTGATAATAATCGTTGGCGGCGCCAAAATCTCGTGCCATATTTCGTAAATTTATAATTGTTAAATTAGTCAATCACCATAAAAATCAAAACTAGCAGCCGTACATTGTAATAAATGGCGACGATTTGACCCTCTATTTGGTGAAAACTTTCTTGGACATCCGTTTGTTCTTTAATCCATCCGCTAATTCACTAATCCCTAATTGCTCACATCCTGGATTTTCAACGGATGTTGTAAAACATCTATATATATGCATGCTGTTTTGTACCAAACAAGCTCCTATGTCCCAGACCGCTCAACCATAAAATGGCGCCGCCGTCCGCTGCCCACTCACAAAAATCTTTTGTAATGCCGCATAACTTTGCAAACGAAGAATATTAAGGATTTTATTGAATATTAAATCGATCACTGTTATGTTTACAATGAATAGGCAAAAGTGTACATTTAAAATTACTAAAACACATTTAAAATAAAGTCATTTAAAATAATAATGTAATTATTATGATATTTAGCTTTAAATCAATTGATTAATTGACTAATAACACATATATTTGTGTTTTAACAAGAATTTTCGTCGATTTAAATTTTTAATTTACTCATAATACACATGACATAAGTCTTCACACACGAATCTTTTTGAGCAAATGTTTTGTTTGCAATAAACAAACACATATTTTACACGTAAGAAGCAAAACTCAATGTTTAAAACGTTTAAAACACATTTAAAATCATTTTTTTAAAGTTGATAACGTAAAAGAAAAACGTAAACGAAAATTTGGATCTAAGTTCGGGTCTTTGGATCTAAGTTCGTGTTTTTGTTCTGGATCTAAGTTCGTTTGGATCTAAGTTCGTGTTACCATAAGCATTAAGGTTGCGGTTATGCTTTGATTGTGCTGTCAAAACATTTTTGTGGTTATTTTTCGTGGTGTGCTGAAAAAAAAAACGAACTCTTAAAAATGCCTTAACGGAAAAAATAACTGCGGAAATAATTGAAAATAAGACATTTTAGTAAAATATTTTCCGAAAAACATTTGCTTGCCTTTTTTAACAGTAAATTATTCGGTATTTTTAAAAAGCACACTATTATTGAAATATTATGATAAAGTTTTGCTTAATTTTTGGGTTTTGCTTAGGCTTAGGAAAATAAAGTTTACGGTGCAATGGGTTTCGAAGACTTCCAAAGATCCGTTGTTTGAATATTTTACTCACGACTCTATACTTGAAATGAAATCTTTATTGTACGGGTCTAAACATATTACAATACACACAGACACTTAAATACAATTTAAAATATATATATTAGTCAAATAAAACAAACAAAAATAAACACTGCATCAAAACATAAAATCATTAGTACAGGTAATCATTTAGGAACTATTTGTTAAGCTTAAAACCTTTTTAATTTTGTTTATAAAGACCTTAATGGAGGGAGAAGTAACTACATCTTTAGCCAATGAGTTCCAAATTTTACATACTCTGACTGAAAAAAAGTTTTTTCTAGCGTCAATTCGTGGGTTTTCAGTCTTAAGTTTTAAGCCATTTGAGCGGGTTTTGCAGTTTTCAAAAAGCTTAAAAAAATTACTTCGGTCGATATCCAGTTTGTTATTAAGCACTTTATAACAAAAAATTAAGTCATTTTTTAGTCTTCTACTTTCAAGACTATCAAGCTCCAAATTTAGCAGACGGTCAGAATACTCCGCTTTTTTTAAACTGCAGCGGGCATAAAGTCGCCGAGTAAAACTGCGCTGAACTTGCTCAATGATTAAAATATCTTTTTTGTATTGAGGCGACCAAACACTCGTGTCATGTTCAACAAGAGGTCTGACAAAAGTTTTAAACGCGTTTAGGAGTATCTTTGGATTTTTGGTTCGAAAAACTCGAAAAATGAGTGCATTACGCGCATGGGCTTTTTTAGCCACTTCTAAACAATGCCGATATGGTTTCAGGTCAGAGCTTATATTTATTCCTAAATCCTTTACAAAGCTAACCCTTTCCAATGCCTTATGCCCTAAAAAAAAATCATGGTTCTTGTTATTATGACCTAAACTTAGAACGCAGCACTTGCTAAATGCCATACTAAGCTGCCAGGTAGAGGACCATTTATAAAATTTATTTAACGACTCTTGAAACTGACTTGGGCTGTCGTCAGAATTTCGAATTGAGTAAATTTTGGTGTCATCAGCGTACATTTTTACGTACGTGCCCTGTTTAAGGCATTCCGGCAAGTCATTTATATATAATAAGAAAAGAAGGGGCCCAAGTACACTGCCCTGAGGGACACCAGAATTTACTTCAATGTAATCTGAGTAAGACTCTTCAATCAGAACTCTTTGACGCCTGCCACTTAAATAATTTGAAACCCAACCAAGAAGCTCATATTTAATTCCGTACCCTTTAAGTTTTATTAAAAGTTTTTCATGTGACACCTTATCAAAGGCTTTTTGATAATCAATATATACAGCATCCACTACTTTTCTATCGCGCAAGGCAATGGTCCAATCATTTAAAGTACTAAGTAGCTGCGCACACGTGGACCTATTTCTTAAAAACCCATATTGTTCTTTTGATAATAACTTGTTTTCCCTAAGATATTTAATTACAGCGTCACAAATCAAAGATTCCATAAGCTTGCAAGCAACACATGTAAGTGATATTGGCCTATAATTATTTGTTTCACTAGCAGAACCTTTTTTGTGAAGCGGAATAACAATAGCCTCTTTCCACAGATCAGGCAATGTAGAAGTAAGCATGCTTATTTCAAAGAATTGTCCTAAGTTACTTAGATTGAAATGCATAAAATATCATACATGAAAAACCTAACAATTGTATGTTTTTGGGTTTTAAAAGGACATTTTGTTTGCTTTGTTTTTAATGATTAACATGTGTTCAAGTAAATTTCTAAAGCTAGAGTGGACTAAAAAAAGCAAGAAGTTATTTTTTACATTTCTACTGCTAAAATCTATTTTTGCAGGTTTTATTATTTTTAAAGATTTTATCAAAAAAACTCATTTATTTTAATCAAGAGTCGATGAAAGGAGTTTAAATATAAAAAGGACAGCAAAAAACTGAAACTCGCTTTGTATTTTCGTACGAGTATATGATTTAGAAAAAAAACACAGTAATTAAATAACTTCTTGGCGTTCTCATTCCACTCATGGTTGTTTAATAATAATTCCTTTAGTTTTTTCAAAGGCAGGGTTTCGAAGCTTCAGAGATTCGGAGATAGCTTCAAACATTATCATTGTTTTTATTAAAAACCCATGGTATAAATTGTGTGTAAAATAACTTTTAAAAATTTTATGTTTTGGTATGATGTTTTTTAAACAATTTACGTAGTTTTTTGATTATTAAATTGCATTATATTTAAGCAAGAAAAAATGTTATTTATAATTAAAAACGAAACGACTTATGTAACGTTTAATTGTCTTCACGTTCAAACGATTAAAATTTAGTTAGGCTCATTTAGTTTAAAAAATTTACATATTTGTGGCAAACATATTTTTTCTTAGCTCAGTACCCTCGTGTCCGGTACCCTCGTGTCCAGTACCCTCGTGTCCAGTACCCTCGTGTCCAGTACCCTCGTGTCCAGTACCCTCGTGTCCAGTACCCTCGTGTCCAGTACCCTCGTGTCCGGTACCCTCGTGTCCAGTACCCTCGTGTCCAGTACCCTCGTGTCCGGTACCCTCGTGTCCAGTACCCTCGTGTCCAGTACCCTCGTGTCCAGTACCCTCGTGTCCGGTACCCTCGTGTCCAGTACCCTCGTGTCCAGTACCCTCGTGTCCAGTACCCTCGTGTCCGGTACCCTCATGTTCTACCCTCTTCCCCCTCTTCTACCCTCTTCCATCCCTCTGTCCATCCCTTTCCGTCCCTCTTCCGTCCCTCTGTCCTCCCTGTCCAGTACCCTCGTGTCCAGTACCCTCGTGTCCAGTACCCTCGTGTCCAGTACCCTCGTGTCCAGTACCCTCGTGTCCAGTACCCTCGTGTCCAGTACCCTCGTGTCCAGTACCCTCGTGTCCAGTACCCTCGTGTCCAGTACCCTCGTGTCCAGTACCCTCGTGTCCAGTACCCTCTGTCCCCATCCCTGGCTGGTCCAAATCTCACCCCCCCCCCTCGTGTCCAGTACCCTCGTGTCCAGTACCCCTCGTCTCCAGTACCCTCATGTCGGTACCCTCGTGTCCAGTACCCTCGTCTCCGTACACCTCGTTCCCCCGAGTACCCTCGTCTCCAGTACCCTCATGTCCAGTCCCCTTTCGTCTCCAGTCCCTTCCTCCGCATCCTCGTGTC
The DNA here is from genome assembly GCA_030248175.1 of Microlaimidae sp. YZB2_3. NCBI lineage: Eukaryota > Metazoa > Nematoda > Chromadorea > Desmodorida > Microlaimidae > Microlaimidae sp. YZB2_3. The sequence goes on from JASAMX010006713.1 coordinate 5,233, forward strand.
CGTCCCTCGTGTCCAGTACCCTCGTGTCCAGTACCCTCGTGTCCAGTACCCTCGTGTCCAGTACCCTCGTGTCCAGTACCCTCGTGTCCGGTACCCTCATGTCCTAGAATCGTTAATATTGTTATATGTAGTGGTTGCGCAATAAGTGTTGAGTAACATCGGCCTTGCGTATCCAGCTTTATGCAAAATAAATAAATTTTAAAAACTTTAAACTGCTTACAACTTGCTAATGTAGCAATGAATTTCTCAAAAAACTTTAGGGCATACATTATAGACGGTATCATTAGCGCCTGAACAAAAAAAAATGCCGTTTATGAATTTGTCACTAGGTCAGAAACATCACGGTGGTGTTTAAACAATTACACTAAAGCCAAACTAGACGTGGCTGGTTTTTCGTCAGGGGATACAAGTAGGGTAATGCATGTAATTTCGACACTTTTTGGACTTTTTAAAACCGTTTTTCGGCCATAACATTTTTCAGCTTTGTTTGATCAAAAAGTTTTATATTACAAAGTTTTGTATTTTATTATTCTGAACACATTGATATGCATAACAATCAAAATCTACGTAAATTTCGTTTTATAAGGGACGATATCGAAAATGGCCACTTTGGAAAATTTGTTTGGTGCATTTAATTTCGGCACTTTTTTTCAGGCTATAATTTTCTTGTTTTTAGGTCAATATTAATGTTTAATGGCTTATTTGAAAGTTGACTGCTACATTTACCGCCATATTGATTATTTTTACTCTAATTTGTTTTTATCTGAGTGAAAAATTGAAAACTAAATTAAAGTGCTGAAATAAAATGCATTTTCGAAAGTGCCGAAATTAAATGCACCTTTTGCCCATTTTCCTTCAGGAAGTTACTACAGCCAACGAAAAAGTTGGTAGATGATGTTATGACTGTCCTTTTTTTGCCCATTCATCTAGTTTCTAACGAGCTATCAATCACTTCTCAATTCAAATTTGGGACCAAGTTACAGTAAGATTAATCAAAACTTGAAAAAGTGCCGAAATTAAATGCATGACCCTACATAGTAACCAATCTAATCAGGGTAAAGAACCCATCGAAACATTAACGAACGGAGTTTGCTAAAAACGTCTTAGCTGGTGGGGGCCTTAGAAAACTAAGGGTGCAACCTCATGGTTCACTAAAGGTTAAATTCACCTCACGGATCTTTTAAGGTTAAATTCAGCTTTTGGCTGGGGCCCCGCACCCATAAATTCGTTTAAGGTTTACTCCTTTATTTAAGATTTTTTATTGCAAAATAACGGCTCATTCAAAAGAGTAATTTGTACAGACGCATCCCCCTAAACTTCACTCACAAAAATTAATAAATTACTATGTTAATGTATGTCTTGAGTTTTAAAAAAAAGCATTTTCAATGTTTGGTGCGCGTTCTTGAAACGTGCGCCTGAAAATATAAAAAAATCTTGAAAAAAGTTTTATGAAGAATAACGACGCACGACGATAATAATGTACAGAAAGGTCTCAAAGTTAATTTTACATGTAAAAAGAGGCGAAAAAAACGGACACCAAAAAATCTTTAAAATTTCATGCGAGAAACATTTTTAGAACGAAAAACATATGAAATGATAAATTATTATACAAAATTGAATAATCCATTTAACAAACTGAGTAATAATTCATAATTTAATAAAACTTACATCTCCTTACAGTTTACTCCTATATTTATAGTTAAAAATTAACGTTTTTAACAGTAAAATAAAGGAAACAAATCAAAGGAGCGGAGTACGTTTTATTATTGGGTTCATTAATTATTAGCTGTAGTTTATTTTAAGGTGCATTGATATTATGCATATAATTTATCTTTTTATATATTTTTTTGTTCAAAAGTTTTCGCAAGAAATTTTTGAGTATTTTTTGATATTCAGTTATATTTACTTACTTTTTACTAACATCATTACACAAAATCTTCTTCAAGACAGTTTTGTATATTTGAATTTCCGTTGTAATTCTTTATAGAAAATTAACAAATACTTAAAATACATTTATTTTGTATTAATATTTTGCTCGCAAAAGCAGTCATAATTTGTGCAGTGTTAAGGTTATTTTAAAAACCAGAGTATCACTTTACTCTATTTAAACCAACCACTCAAAGATGTTATCAGAATTTAATATTTTATTCGCTGTCTTTTTTTGTAATTAAGATTGAAAAATACTATTAACAATTAATCAAATCTAACACTCTGATAACATCATTTTTTTGTTAGTTAAAATACGAATAAAATTATAGTTTGTTTTTTAAAATAACCTCAATATTGCACAAATTATGATTGCTTTTAAGAACAAAAAGTTAATTGTAATATGTATTTTAATTATTTGTTAATTTTCTATAAAAACGTCTTTACAGATTTTTTTAAATTTTAAGGAGCGTGTTTAAAAAACGCGCACCTAAATGTTGAATTTTTATTTTTGACACTCAAGACATACCTTAACATAGTATTTTATTAGACTCGAATGCCATCAGAAAGCGTTATTACGTAAACACTGAATGTTGTTGGATTAATGCCAGCGGGCGGTTCATTTCAAATCTATTTCCAAATATTTAAAATGGTTAAAATTAAAAAGAAAATAATAACGTATTTAATAGATTCTTCTTGAAAAATGTCATAATTTTAAAGTCCAAATATAATAAAGTTATATTTAATAGCCAAGCACGTCAGGATTTTAAGTACCCTCAAAATGTCATATAGTATTCGTGATTACTTCATACATATGTTTTGCTCTGTGGAAATGGTTGTGGGAGGAACTAATAGAATCCCTTTTAGCCAATTAGTGCTTGGGAAAAAATTAATCTCCAATGAATGAAAGATCATGAGCACTAATTGGCTAAAAATGATTCTATAACGTTATTCCTATAAAAAATATTAACACTGAACAATTTCCGTTTAAATGGAAGGTTTTGACTATCGTGAGACTATATAAATATTAATGTTACCCAAAGTTCCGAACTCTAAAACTTAACTTTTTTGTGCTAATTATTAAAGTATTTAATGTTTAAAAATTTTGTTGAAACTTTTTTTTGATTGAAGTATTGAAAATTTAAAAAAATAGTTGTAAAAATGTATTAAAACGATAAAACAGTTTTGATTATTATCATTTAAAAAAACAGGAGCTCTCGAGATTTCTCCACTTTAAACGACCGGAATTATGGAGTATAATATGAGGGGTAGAAAGATGACAAATCAAGACACCATAAAAAAGGAATTTAAGAGTTTTGCCATACTACGAATAACAAACTGAACAGTTTCTAATGCTGAAATGATAAAACTATTACAGTGTAAGCTCCATCTTTTTGTTTATTTTAGGAAGCATTTTAAATAAATAAGAAATCACGCACAAAACTGTTTTTAAAGAATGGGTCTTTAATAAAATCTTAAAATTCAGACATCTTAACGATGATATTTGCAGATATTTGGAGATGGACTCGAATAAAAACCATTTTAGAACTATAAGGCAAATTACCATACATGAGCAAGTTGGTCCGGAGTGGGGGGAGGTTAAACCCCAAATTAGATTCAAGATTCTTTTCAAAATTTGGGGGGGGTTAACCCCCCCGTACCCATGTATGCAAATTACGTCTGAGTGACCCGTATTATTTGCAATATGTAATAGAATTTTTGACAACAAACCAATAAAATGAATGCCTAAAGAGCATTGATTGTGTATTTTGTGCGAAAAGGCGGAGTTTAAATCTTTCGGAATAATTCGGAAGTCTTGAATAATTCTATTGAAAAAAAAACAAGAAAGGGTTTAAAACTTAGTCCACGCTGCGTTAGGTAAATTAACCCTTTTAGATTATTGTCACGCCTTTAGTATTTTATAAAAAAAATATGCTTGAATTATATCTGGCTTCACAAAATATATGGAAATTTATTAACGTTCGCCTTTAAAAAATTTGTATTTTGGTTCTAAATTAAGTAATTTAATAATTGTTAAAATACAAGTTTTGATCTTTAATATCAAACTGCTTTTGTTAAATATTTTAAATAGTTTTGTTGTTGAATAGTCGATTCAATACTGCAATTATCGAGGTCAGTTGGAGTTTATTTGTCTAAAAGTAACAGTAAGAGTAATTTCTGATTTTTTTAATTTGAGTAAAGTAAAAGTATTTTTGTTTTTTTAAAAAGGTTTCAATGCATAATTCTTAGTTAAATTTGTTACTAAAATGTTAATAAATAATTTGCATAAGTCATGTTATACTACTATATGATGTGGAAGTTAATTTTGGAAAGCTCTTTTAAAAACTTTCAATTGAACTTCAAAAAAAGTTCTATATGAAAAGATACTTACAATTTATTTCGAAGCTTGTTATAAAAAAATATTAAATAATTAAACCCAAAGGTTTTAAAACTTAATTTTGTTTGAACCAAGCCATAGTAACTTGTGCAACTTTGTGTTAAACCAACAAAATACGGATTTTAATAGCATTACAAGAAACTATTCTTTGATTTATTTACACGCTTTTGATTTTTTTTAACAATTTTTATATGTTATAAATTGATTTTTAAGTAGTTGCAAGGCTAAAAAACGAAGAAGTATTTTCGCATATGTAGTATCTGAAGGTCAGAGTCCCATGTAAGTACACAGGGATCTAGGTTTCTAAGCCTATTGGAACCATTACTGCGTTAGAAACTTGACAAAATTATTTATGTTGGTACTGTTAATGTTTTTAACGAGGGCTTTTTTGTTTATTTCGTTAAAAAATCAAAAGAGAATCAATACACAGACGGTCACAGAAATATCAGATGAAATTATGAAAGTATAACGCATAGACACAACAATTAAGTCAGTGATCGGGGATAGATACATACAAAAAGAAGTATAATTATTATAAAATCACCCCACACGGTACGACTTGGCAATAGTCAGCCAGGGTCTCTGCTCTGGTGACTGGTGGTCAGCAAGCATAGATGAACAAGGGGGGGGGGTAGGGTGGGGTCCACCCACAGCCTTAAAATTTTAGCCCCTTCCCCTAGAAAAAAATTCTGCCCCCCCCCCTTCTCCCAAATTTTCGAATTTTTTACCCCTGACCCCCCTCTAGGTTTTAAAATCTTTTAAAATTTAAAATTTTAAAATTTAAATTTAAAATTTAGTATAAAAAAAGTACTTACAACTTTCTAGATGGGAAGGGGGGGGGCCCTTCCTATCTCGAGAAAGTTTTAAGTACTTTTTTTATACTAAATTTTTTCCAAAGACGTGAATTTTTAATACAAATTCATGTTTTTACACCTTTTTTATGCCTAAATATCGCTTTTTATTCAATAAAATGTAGTATTATCTTATAAAAAACTATTATTAAACATTTAATGGTTTAAAAGTATTTTGTTTCGGAAACTGAACCCCACCTGACCTCCCTCTAGGTTTTAAAATCTTCCACCCCTGGTCGACCCCCTAGAAAGCTAGGGGGGTTCGACCGCCCCAGGACCCTCCTCCTAGATTTTGAAATGTCATTTAGCCGGGGTAAACACCGCCCTAGCTTTTTGACCGTGTTCATCTATGAGCAAACCTAAAAAATAAGGGTTCACATTTCTAGCCAAAGTCGATACCAGGTTTAGCTAATGAGATGATGTGGCGAAATAAATAAAAATCAACCACTCTTTCTCTAGTTGGAAAATCCACGTGTTTTTATACACTTCACGATATTTAAAAAAAAAAAAACCTTTGTATGCTGCACGCATTTTCCAAAAGCTTGGAGTTCACACGTCCCACCATTTAAAAACTTTTATTAAGAATGCGTTTGAGATTCGCTGTTAAAAAAATACTTATTATAGCCAATACAAATAAACGACAGGTATAAGGTTTAAAAAATAATTTGAACAGTGATAAAAAGACTTAAATAATCTTGTTACCAATCGGTGCTACCCATCTGTGCCAAAGTAACCGTGGTCATAGCCAATACAAATAAACGACAGGTAAGGTTCCTGCGAACTCTTCTGGACCTTTTAAGCTCGTTAAACAGCACAAAATGAGACGCTTTCCGGGAGGAGATGGGCCAAAACCTACCCCAAAAATAGTAAAAAAAATCAGCGACTAAGCTAAGCCTAAGCAAAACCTAAGCTAAGCCTAAAATAAACCTAAGCGAAGCTTGAACTCAGCCTTAGCAAAACTTAAGTCTAAGCCTAAGCGAAACCTAAGTCTAACCAAAAGTTAAGCTAAGTCTAAGCCTAAGCAAAACCTTTAAGCCTAAGCAAAATCTAAGCTAAGCTTAAGCCTAAGCTAAACCTAAGCAAAAACTAAGTCTAAGCAAAATCTAAACTAAGCCTAAGCGAAACCTAAGCTAAGCGAAACCTAACCTAACCCCTCACCTGTCATTTTTAGGGTTGGTTAAGGTCTTCGGCTTCTGGGCGGTGCATAACCCTTTGAAAATTTGCATAACCCCTTGAAAATTTGCATAACCCCTTGAAATTTTGCATAACCCCTTGAAAATTTGCATAACCCCGTGCGATTTGTTTGAATAATCCCAGATAACAGTATCGCCTACTCTGTTCCTGTTATGACAAACTGTTGGATTATTACACCATATTTATAGGCACCTTGCACTGGAACTCTGTTCATACATGAAGTATGCAATAAACATAAGTGTCACCATAATGGATAATTACCGTATCTCCTACTTATTTTTTGTAGTATGCAGATCAACCGATCAAATTTCGCGCGCTTTCGAGGGTTGATCTGCATACTACGAACGAAAGATAAGTAGGAGATACGGTAATATTATCCATTATGGTAACGCTTATGTATATTGCATACTTCATGTATCAACTGAGTTCCAGTGCAAGGTGCCTATAAAAAGGTCATTTTGATGTCACAAAGTACACTTCCTTTTTCCTAAGATAACAAATATTTACAATTGGTAAAACTAAAGGTAAACCAAACGCAGAAACCGATTGTAGAACATAGCAAAAATTACGGTTTTTTTATTTACATAAAAATTATATTTTAGAATATCCAAACGACAAAAAATTTGACGAATTGGCAAAAAGCAGGAAACAAATCATGTTTTTGTTTTTAATTTATGTGAATAAAATTCTAAAATTATAAAAACTATTAAAAAATTATTTACATAAAAATTTGGTTTCATCGAGGGTTCGACCTCCTCACTTCTGTCAAAGCGACAACGCCTTAACCGAATGCGCCACGGTAGACGGCACCGCAGGAGAATTAAGTTCAAAACACATCTATAAACAAATACTCCGTATTAAATCGAATCTAATTGGCTGATAAAGTGGCATCAGATTCTCGTGATTTGAGTGGTTACTTAATGGGGGAATTTTTTAATCCAACGAACAACTGTTGCAGCCACATAGGGTTTACCTTCAGAAAAAAACAGAAAAAAAAAAAAAGAAAAAAAAAAAAAAAGCCCCCCCCCTTGGTGTATTTTATGGGGTTTGTTTTTTAGCAGATGATTAGGTTGGAGTTGAGATAGGGATTCCTTTACAAAATAGGTGTGAATGTTAGTCAGGATGGCTTTTTTGGTGAGAGTTTGGTTGAAGAAACTTTCTGCTATGGGGCCATATTTTGATTGGAGCTAGAGGGTGTGTTTCATTTCTCTTGGCCTAAATTTGTTTCCTGTGATATTGTTGGATGGGTGAGTCTGTTGCATAGTCTTGGCAAGAAATTGTGTTGAGAGTAGAGATTTGTGATTTTCAATTGGAAGTACTTTAATTTCTTGATGGAGATGATCTAGTGAGGCCATTTTGTGGCAACCAGTTGCTATCCTGAGGGCTGAGTTTTGTGTTGATAGGAGTTTTTGATAATGGGATTAAAAGAGGTTTGGTGACCATATTGGTGTTCTGTAGTTAAGGATGGGTTGCCCAATAGCTTTGTATGAGGCTACTATTGTTTCTTTTTGTTGTCCCCAGCTGGTTCCGGCTAGGGCTTTGGGATGCTATTGCGCCTAGATGCCTTGTTGTTGATGGTGGTGATCTGGTTTTTGAAGGTTAGTTTTTCATCAAAAGTGACCCCTAGGATTTTTGGGTTTTTGTTGAGCGGTAAAAGTTGGTTTTGTATGGTCACTTTTGGGTAGTAGTTGTATTCTTGTGAGGGTGGAGAGAAAAGTGTGACTGTTGATTTTTCTGTTTATAATTTGAGGTGGTTGAGATCCAGGTATTGATTTAGAGTGTTGAGATAATTGGTGAGATTTGTTTCCATGTTGGTTATATTGTTTCCAGTGGAGTAGACTGTGGTGTCATCAGGGTAGGAGACGATTTTGACGTTGACATGTGGGGTAGGTATGTCTGATATGTAGAAATTGAAGAGGGTTGGTGAAATGACTGAGCTCTGAGGCACGCCTGTTTGTACTATCCTGGGTTTGGAGATTAAGTCTCTGAATGAAGTTCTGTTGATTCTGCCTCTGAGATAACCGCGTAGCCATCTAATTGGATTGGCTGGAAGTGTGCTATTTAGTATCTTGCTGATTAAAATTTCTGTGCTGATGGTGTCAAAGGCCTTGGTAAGGTCCAAGCCAAGGCTGCTACTATTGTTCGTTTGGGTGGAGCTTTTTGGTTGAAACCGGTCGCTATTTTGTTGGTAAGTTGAAGGAGAGCAGTTGTTGTTGAGTGTTTGGGTTTGAAGCCGTGCTGATCTGGATGGTGTTGTAGATGTTGGAGAAGGATCGGTTGGATTATTTTTTCAAAAACTTTTATTGCTGGGCAGAGAAGTGAGATTGGTCTGTAAGAAGTAGAGATGAGGAGATCCTTTCCAGGTTTGATGAGTGGTATTATGGTTGCAGTTTTCCAGATTGTAGGTATGCTATTTGTTTTTAGTGATAAGTTGAACAGATCAGTTAGATATTGAATGCCAAGAGGACCAAGGTTTTTAAGGTTGAAAAATGGTTAGATTGTTGGGACCAAAAGCTTTGGAGTTGTTAGATGATTTTATGGCGTTTTTTACTTCTGTGATTGTGATATTTTTAGGTTCTTGTTTGATTTTTTTAATGTTTCTAATTAGTTTTCGATTTTTTTAGGTGTTTTGAAGGGTTTGTTTGGGGTAAATTGTTTATTGAAGTTGTTTGCTAGTAATTGAGGGTCGTTTATTAAATTTCCGTTGAAGTTTATTGCGTAATTTGGGGTGGGTTACTGTTTGTTATCCAGTGATTATATGGTTTT
>JASAMX010006717.1:0-11265 GCA_030248175.1 Microlaimidae sp. YZB2_3
TTGATGTAGCAAATGATGCATCCCCTTCTATAAGCTCCGCCCCTAAATTAAAAAAAATTACTATGTTTTAGCTCTTGAAAACAAAATTCAAAAATTTTTTAAAGGTTGAATGAAACTTGTGGCTAAAAATTAAAAAAAAACCATAAAAATTTTTTTATAGAAACATTATGCAAATAATCGTTAACTCGCAAAACCAGTCATAAATTTTACAATACAGATAAAATTCTAAAAACCAACCAGTAATTTTAATTGCATTTTAAGGAGCAACACAATAGACCTCTTTCATTATTTTTTTATTATTTTCGTTGTTTTATGTGATAATTACTCAAATTAAATTCACCATGAAATAAAATTATTGAAATGAAATAATTAAGAAAATCAAATTAACCATAAATAAGATATAATGTTCTGATAACGCCACTGCGTTGTTCGTTTAAATACAAATATGGTTTCGTTTTTAAAATTAGAAAAATTGCACAAGAGCTGTGGTTGATTTATACCTGGATGACCTCATGATTTTGCATGAGAAATATTGGCGGACGAATTAAAATTACGCGGTCAAGACCTCTAAAAGAAAAACTAACACGCCTAAATTCTTAATTGCCGTCTTTTCACTAAATATACAAAAATTATTAACGCTTATAAATTTTAAAGACTCTGAAATGTCGTTTAGTATTTGTGATCACGTCATATATGTTTTGCTCTATAACAACAGTTGTGGGAAGAGCTAAAAATTGAAGATCATTATGTTTTATAGAGATCATTTCATGGGAAGGTTTTGACCATCGTAAAATTCTGGCTCTTTAAAAAATTGACTAATTTAAAAAATACTTTTTATATGGTATTTAATTTTTAATAATGCACCATTTTTGCTGAAAATCTTAAAAATTTTTATTGTTAAATAATTGATTGAATACTAAAAATCATCGAGGTCAGCTACGTTTGATTTGCCTATAAAGCTTTATTGCGTAATGTATTTCAAACAATTGTTATTTTTCTATAAAATTTTTTGTGAGTTGTTTTTTTTTGGTTTTTTTTTGTTTTTTTATTTTTTGCTGCACGTTTTAAAATCGCGTACCTATTTTTTGCACTTTTTTTAAATTAAGGCATAGATTAACATAATAATTTATTGATTTCATTAATTTTGTGGGCATACTTAAAGGTGTGGTACAGAGTCAAACTTTCTGTCTTCGACTTTGATGATTTTTTTGAAAACTTTACCCCTGCCTCCAATAGTCCGCAGAAATTTTTTTCGCTAAAATAGCTTTATGGGCAGGAGAAGCTCAGCTTTATGAACTTTCTGTTTGTTTTTTTTTTTTGAAATTCTGTACTTGTGCGATTTCTCAATAAGTATAACATTTCAAGTTGTAAAAATTTACTAAAATAAAACGGCTATTTTCTACTTTAATTTGAAAAATGATTGTTAAGATTGGTGCATTATTTGTTAAAATATTGCGTTTCCCGTACAAAAAACCTTATTTTTTGTTAAAAACACCAAACAATGGCAGTGATTTGATAAAATTTGCCAAAATTTTTGCCACACTTCGTATTTTTAGAGAAAAATCGCAGGTTTTTGTATGGAAAAAGTAATGTCACGAGAAATACTGCTCCAATCTTAACAATCAAGGTTTCACATTAGAGTAGAAAGTAGGCGCTTTTTTTCAATAAAACTTTTTAACGTTTTTAACTTTTACACTCATTGATTAAGCTTTAAAGTATAGAATTTTGAAAAAAAGCGATTTTTGAGGAGTCATATGTTCTGAACCACCAAAGATATTTTGATGAAAAAATTTTGTGAGCTATTGGGGACGAGGGTAAGGTTTTTATTAAAAAATTATCTAAATTGAAGACAAGAAGTTTGACTCAGTATCGCACTTTTAAGAGGAATGTGTTTATAGATCATTTATTCTAGGCTATTACAAAGAACCTGTTTTTTTGTTTGTAAATAAAAATGACAAATTTTTAAAAGAGCGTAAAAAATAATACAACAATAAAAGATGACATAACATGATATAAATAAAAAAATCTTCTTACATGAAGGTTTATATAACGTAAAGGAAAATCCAAAATATTAGTCTTTCTTTCTACATACATCGTAAAGTAATTAATTTCCTAAATTTAAAAAAATATTAATTATTATTATTATATTTAAAACACAGGAAAATCCACAATATTAGTCTCTTTTTCTACATTAACTTAACTTGTCAAGGTTCTATTTCCGTGTATAAATAGACGTGATGTCTGTCTGCCGGTCTATGTAACCAAATCTATCTATATAACTCCTCTCCAACCACCCAACAGATTAGCTTGACTGAGGTAGTTTTAGAAAGCTTATAGCCCGATGATTATTGCAAGGGGTTAAAATCTTTAAAAAAATTACATGGAAATGTTTTGGATGCAAACAAAATTGCACTAAAAGGGGAACCCTATGGATTTTTGAAATTGAACAAAGTTTTGTCTTTAAATTAGTCTAAACCTATTAGGAATAGTGATCAGCCAATTTAAAGTCAGAATATTATGTGTTTTTTTGGAAATATGAACCTGGACATCTTTATGTTAGATAACGTTTTTTTTTACTAAAGAGGGGAATGACCTTCCTCCCCAACCACAAAAAGGATTTGGCTAAATAAGATATAATTGAAAAGCTTACAGTCCGGCGTATGGGTGTGCATTGCGGGGAAACTTTATTTTATCCTAGCCTTAGTTTTGGTATTAAACTTTAAAAAATCGTTTAGTCTTAGCTTAGTACTAAGCCCAAAAAAGGTTTAGTACTAAAGAAGTTTAGCCTTAGCTCTTGCAGAACCAACAAATACGTATATATTCATAAATTTTAAATATTACCCCTCTTTTAAGGTGATTTTTACTACCCTGCAAAATATTTAAAAACAATTAACGTGCAAAATGCACCTTGCAAAGATTAATTTGCAAGGAATGAAATACTTTGCACAAACTACTAAATTGTAAAACGCATTAAATATTGCAGTTACACTGCATATTTTATGCAGTATAATGCTAATTCAAATGCGCTTTGTGTGTTCTGTTGAAAGTGCTAAATTGATTAATGATTATCATCCCTTTTGTGTTGCAAAGCATTAAAATAATTCTCCCATCTCGTTGGCTAATTTTATAAACCGAGTGCGAGCTGATGAATATTTCTCTTACAAATTTTCCTAAAAGTGCCAATGACACCGTATCACCATAAAACCTTTTAAAATTTTATTTAAAACAACAAAACCTTTGAAAACTGTCAAATTAATTTTTTAAACATAAAGTACAAAACAAATTTCATTTTAAAAGTTAAATATTTTATTTTTTTTTAATAAAACTATCAACATTTTAGACAACTTTAGGAGAAAAAAACCAATGAAACAGAAGTGATTATATCTTAGAAACGACAACAAACACACCAGACAAATTATCGCAGAAAATGTAATTCAAAGACCCAGTGTAGGTGTATTTAAAAAACGACGCAAAATAGGTACAATCAATTAATAATGCAGAAGATTTTTTTAAATTATGATAATCGATTTAATTTTTTACCAAAACCTGAGTTTTGTGAACTTGTTTACATAAAAGCAAATCTCTCAAACAAAGGGATTTAAACCCGGATTTAGGGTAGCAAGATTAAAACCGAGAAAACATTTGAACATAACGCTTTTTATATTGAGTGCATTTTACCAATATGATTATTTGGGTTTAAAAAATAAGAAAAAAACAGTAATTTTAAGTTAGTTAGTTAGTTAGTTAGTTAGTCGTGCACCCAGTTGTCAAGGAAACGATTAACTGTCTGTAATTGTTGAATACAGGTTTTAATTTTAATTAGAATTTAAAATACAGTTTTATGACATTTTTTTAAAATTTATAGTAAGCTATAAACCAAAAAAATTTTGGTCGAAAAACAGTTTTATGAAATTCGTAAGGTTTATAATAAGCTATAAACAAAAAAATTAAAATGAACTAAATGAACTAAACTTTTTTTTTAATTTCCAAAAGGTTATGGTCGAGTGGTTAGGCAGAGGAGCGCAGAACTGGGAGATTGTAGCTTTGCCAAAACCGTTTTTGCCAAAATTTTAATTTAATTCAAACGCCCCTTTCCACAATCTAAGGGAATCCTGACATAAAAACACTGAATTGACTTTCTTTGGATTACCTGCCATGTACACAAGATAGGCGTTAATTGTTTAGTAATTTTAGCATCTAAAACTATAATCCGGAAGCAACCCATTTATGGGATTAACACCTACAAAATAAGGATTAACGGTCAAACTCAAAACTTATAAAATTTACGTTCTAACCTAACTCTTTTCCCCCTCTCCCTCCTGTGTCTTTTTGTTTCATTCTACCTATTTTCAGCATAAAAAATTTTGGTTGGACATAAAAAATAATAATATTACTAATCATTTGTAGGAATTTTTATATTTTTATGCCTAAAAAATTTTTGGTTTGCTTAGAAAACCCCATTTTTAACAATTTATTATAAGAACCTGAACAATTTATTATTACAAAAGTCTAAACGTTAGACACTCTTTTTTAATCATTTTTTAAATTACACCTAAGAATTTTTTTAGCTTTAAAATGTCATATAGTATTCGTGATCATGTCATATATGTTTTGCTCCGTGGGAAAAGTTGTCGGAGGAGCAGCGGCAAAACAGGGCTTCAAAATGAAGGTGGGAATATGGCTAAAAAAATGCGGCGCGGGCAGGTTATCAGAAAGGCGCGGCGCGTTATTTGACGTAAAGGCCGGCGTCCCTTTATGCGCGCGGTGTCCTTTGATGAGCAGGAGATTTCTGTGGTTTAGAACAATGGATTTTGACCAGGGTGTATGTTGTTAATAATTTTTAAACTTCAATAAATATACTACTTGTCTGCTTATTTAGCTGCTTAGCAGGAGTAAACTAGCAGACAAAATAAATTTATTTTTATAATATAAGTGCTTATGTTAAGTAAAGTTATGTTATCAAAACTTAAGTTAAGTTAAATTAAGTTTATTGAAATAAGACAATACTGATTTTTTTTGGCTTTGACGTAGTTTTAAAACCAAGCTTAAAAAATCTTTCAAATATTTTAGACAACCTTCTCTAAAAAATTTTGATAAAATTCGACATATAATATTTTAAAATAGAATTTTATACTATTTTATTTAGGTTTCATAAATTATAAACGTTTTATAACTTATTACCTTTATATCTGAGATTTTTTTAAACTACCCGCACGCGACCAGCTTGCAAAAACTCAGAAAACAAAATGATTTCACCATGCAACACAGTAAAGATACAAAATCAATATGGCTGCTTACACTTCAGAAGTGCAAATAAATAGGCAGACTTTCCCGCTTTTTTTATAAATAAAGGCAGATAAATTGATTTTTAAAACATAAGCAAAAAATTAGCGTGCAAATTTTTTCTACTTTGTGCAATGAAATCGAATTTTACTGCAAAATATTGACGTGCTTAGAGAAATTTGCACTCATTGTGTGCAAAGCATTCTAAAAGAGTTGCATTACACTGTTAAGTTTACAGTAAGATACTCACCATTGAAGAAGTTTTTAGCGTTTATTGCATTAGATTTTAATTTTATTTTTTAAAAAAATATTAATTTAGGGTTAATTTTAAAGTTTTAAAGTTGGTCTTGTACTGTGCACGTCAAAATTTTAAGGATGCTCAAAATGTCATATAGTACTTGTGATAGGTCATGCTTTATGGGAATGGTTTTTTTAGCCAATTGCACTTGAAAAAAAATTGTTCCAACGAATGAAAGATCTCCTTTTGTTCCTTAGCGCTATTTGGTTAAAAGTGATTCTACAACTTTATCACTCTGTGAAGATATTTTTTAACACTGAACAACTTCCATTTAAATGGGAAAGTTTTGACCATCGTATATTTATATATTTATATATTTATTATTTATTTATTTTATTTATTTATTTATTATATGTATATATTTATATATTTATTTATATATTTGGAATGAATATTTAAAGCAACAAAATATATAACCAACGTTTTTTATTAAAAAACCCACGCTTACTGCATAATAAATTTCACAAAATGCTCATATAGAATAATAAAAATAAGATTATAAGATAAGAGTCAGGGTAAAAATAAGATAAGGGTCAGGGTGGGTCTGGTTTTCAAAAGAAATTACCTTTGAGGTGTCAGATTTAAAATTCTGGAAAGAAGTCAGTTTAAAAAATTGGGGGATTTTCTAAGAAGAACTCTATTTTTGTCTAGGTGAGAGGAGGGGTCCAAAATTTTGAGGTTAAAAGAGGAGGGGGTCGAGGTGGACCGGACCTTACCTCCCGTTTTCACTGATATCAATTTTCGTTAAATAATCATGTTTTTGGTTTGGTGGGAACACTTAAAATTTTTGGAGATTTGCCATCTTTGTGGCAAAAGCTAACATTTTAACTGGTCCATACCTTTTCTGGAAGTTAAGCCGCACCTTTACTTTAGTACTAAGCTCCAAAAACATTTTAGTACTAAAACACTGTAGCCTTAGCTTTAGTACTAATGACACCCGTACCTAGAAACTATAAACATCACCCCTACTTTAACTTTGCGTTTCCAACCAAACAAAAAATACGGATTAGGAATGTTAAAAAGCATAACAATAGGAAGATAGATAATAATCTCGTTGATAAATTAATTGAATGATTTACTGGTGAAGAAATAACTGCGCGCAAAATATATCAACATTTAGTGGCTATTTCATTAAAAAATTTTAAACATTTACTCAATAAAATGGGACTGGAAATGAAAAAATGGAAATGGAAAAATGGGTTAGATTATCTATCTTTGCTATGGCGGCTTATAGATTTAAATTTTATAACAAAAATAATAATAATAAGGTTAAGGAAAATAGAATTTTTATCAGTACTCCTTTCTATAACAAAGGACTCGATTTAATTAAATTTAATAATTTATTCAAAGACAAGCCATTGATGTCACTTTTACCGATAGATTCCAAGCAAACCGAAAATTCGCATATTGTTTATAATTAAAAAATTTAAAATTATAAAAAATTATAATTGAAACCTGTTAGTACTATAATTCTCAACTATAATAAATTTCTCGGAAATTAAACGCTAAAAGATTTAGATAAAATATACTACAATAATTGTGAATGCAATAACTCTAAATATCGTGACTATGACCTAAAACATATAATTACTGGCGATTTATCCTTTATCAGGGATATAGGTTTACAGAATATTTTGAGTCAAGGTACGAAATATAGGCTACCACAACCAATAGACTGGGAAGAGGTTAAAAAATTCTACTAATATATGTTTAAATAATCTTTTAGCATATTGTCATAAAAAACATAAACTTAAATATGAAGAATTTCAAAGTTTTATGGTTAGAGCTAACATAATTATTAATAATCGTATTTGTTTTTGGAAAGAAAAATTTTTTTGGATTATAATCTCTATTCACATTACAATGTAGAAACTATTAGCAACAAAATCAAAAATTATCAAAAAGCGTTCATTATTACACCAGTAGATAAAGCTAGTAGTAACTATGTTTTTATATGTAAAAAATTTTATGCCATGACTCTACGTAAAGAATTAGGTTTAGTCAAAACAGTAAATGGATGGTCTATAGAGGGAAATCAGGCGTACAAACCAATACGGAATAAATTAGAAATTGAAATAATTAAAGAACACATTAAAATGGCTAAATATTTCAAAAGTTTAGTTCCTAAAATTCACTAAAAATTACCATATCTTTTTTGTTATCCATAGTTTCATAAAAATCCTATCAAATTTATATTCATCGCTGGAGCTAGTAACGCAAGTACAAAAACTTTGTCTGTGCTCATGACTAGGGTTTTAGTCTTTTTTGACAAACATTTTCGAAACTATTGTAACTCCTTAAAAAACAAAAATGGAAATGAGTTTTTGAAAACTGGTCGCGTGCGGGTAGTTTAAAAAAATCTCAGATATAAAGGTAATAAGTTATAAAACGTTTATAATTTATGAAACCTAAAAAAATAGTATAAAATTCTATTTTAAAATATTATATGTCGAATTTTATCAAAATTTTTTGGAGAAGGTTGTTTGAAATATTTGAAAGATTTTTTAAGCTTGGTTTTAAAACTACGTCAAAGCCAAAAAAAATCAGTATTGTCTTATTTCGATAAACTTAATTTAACTTAAGTTTTGATAACATTACTTAACATAAGCACTTATATTATAAAAATAAATTTATTTTGTCTGCTAGTTTACTCCTGCTAAGCAGCTAAATAAGCAGACGAGTAGTATATTTATTGAAGTTTAAAAATTATTAACAACATACACCCTGGTCAAAATCCATTGTTCTAAACCACAGAAATCTCCTGCTCATCAAAGGACACCGCGCGCACAAAGGGACGCCGGCCTTTAGGTCAAATAACGCGCCGTGCCTTTCTAATAACCCGCCCGCGCCGCATTTTTTTAGCCATATTCCCACCTTCATTTTGAAGCCCTGTTTTGCCGCTGCTCCTCCGACAACCTTTCCCATGGAGCAAAACATATATGACAAGATCACGAATACTATATGACATTTTAAAGCTAAAAAAATTCTTAGGTGTAATTTAAA
Source organism: Microlaimidae sp. YZB2_3 (assembly GCA_030248175.1). NCBI lineage: Eukaryota > Metazoa > Nematoda > Chromadorea > Desmodorida > Microlaimidae > Microlaimidae sp. YZB2_3. The sequence goes on from JASAMX010006717.1 coordinate 8,585, forward strand.
AAACGATTAAAAAAAAGTGTCTAACGTTTAGACTTTTGTAATAATAACAAAAATATATAATATAGGGAAAAATGTGCAACTCCTGTTTGAAAAAGTGACAGTAACTATATCATTTAAATGACGATGGATCATTTAAATGTAACTAGGTACATTTAAATGTAACTCGCGGTTACATTTAAATGTACCTAGTTACATTTAAATGTAACCAGTGACATTTAAATGTAACCAGTTACATTTAAATTCGGGCTCAGCCGCTACATTTAAATTCAAAAGTTTTGTTCGGAAAAAAAACGCTACATTTAAATGAAATGTTTTGTTACATTTAAATGTAACTCGCGGTTACATTTAAATGTACCTAGTTACATTTAAATGATCCATCGTCATTTAAATGATATAGTTACTGTCACTTTTTCAAACAGAAGTTGCACATTTTTCCCTATATTATATATTTTTGATAATAAATTGTTCAGGTTCTTATAATAAATTGTTAAAAATGGGGTTTTCTAAGCAAACCAAAAATTTTTTAGGCATAAAAATATAAAAATTCCTACAAATGATTAGTAATATTATTATTTTTTATGTCCAACCAAAATTTTTTATGCTGAAAATAGGTAGAATGAAACAAAAAGGCACAGGAGGGAAAGGGGAAAAAGGGTTAGGTTAGAACGTAAATTTTATAAGTTTTGAGTTTGACCGTTAATCCTTATTTTGTAGGTGTTAATCCCATAAATGGGTTGCTTCCGGATTATAGTTTTAGATGCTAAAATTACTAAACAATTAACGCCTATCTTGTGTACGTGGCAGGTAATCTAAAGAAAGTCAATTTAGTGTTTTTATATCAGGATTCCCTTAGATTTTGGAAAGGGGCGTTTGAAATAAATTAAAATTTTGGCAAAAAAGGTTTTTGCGTGTGTGTGTGTGAAAAAAAAAGTGTGTGATCTATAAAATAAAGTTAAAAAACTTAAATGTAGTCTTTTTCGTTTTTTTTTAAATACAATATTTTACTTTGTCATTTTTTGTGTGTAATTTATAAATTGTTTATTTGACTTTATGTAATACATTTTTTTTATTTGCATTTCACCAGTTGTAAATTCAGTGTTATATTACATAACCTTTGCAACTAATAAATACTTACTTACTTACTTACTTACTTACTTACTTCTTTGAAAATGTCTGCTATCTGATCCAAATTGTTGTTAGGTAGTTCATTAATATTAGGTGAAATGCTGCTTTCCTCTAAAATTTCTGCTCTTCAAGTGGATACAATAAATTTATGGGTCGCCACAACTTATTTCCATTTGCTAATAATATTTCTGCAGACTTGGGCATTTTCTCATGATTATTTTCAAGTGAGATAATTTTGGCCGTTTTCCAGATTCCACAAGGAGTAAGATCGTGCACCAAAACTGTTTGGTCAATTTTGGGAACTACTGTTTCCAGGATCTGTCCATGAACATGAAAGTTCAGTATTTAAAGTTTAACTTGATTTTCTGTTTTTACACTGACTAATTACTCTTCTAATAAGGTTGTGGCGAATGTTGTTGCGCAGTGGCAGAAAGCACGTCTTGCTTACTGAAGGTCCTTGGATTGAGTACCTACTGAGACAAGCTACATTTTGATAATGTTAATATTTGTTAATATTGTTGTGTGTAGGATTTGGTTGTACTGTTACGGCTGTTTAACATCGGCCTTGCGTATCCTGTTTAAGTGTAACAAAAGTTAAAATGTTTATTTTGTATAGCATTAAAGCTTTTGGATATGTTCCCTACCCATCATCAGTAGGAATAAAACATTCATGTCCTTATAATTGTCCTTACAAACATCATGTCCTTATAATTGACAAACAAACCAAAATAATATGTAAACATTACAGAAGAAACAAATACAAAAATATTTTTATAAACTATAAAAATAATGAGAAGAAAAATATGATTTAACTTTAATCTAAAGATAAAATAATACAAGATACATATATAATTTTCAAAAATGCAGCAAAATCTTAATAAAACAAATAGAAATAAATTTCAAAGAAAACCCTAAAACCAAAAAAATCGAAAATTATTAAAGTAAACACAATTGAGTTATTATTATTAAGAACTGGTTTTCCGTTTCTGATGTCTATTTTTTGGTTTTTTTATCTTAAGGCAAAACTCATTACTGTTTGATGTTGTAAAACTAAAGTCACATAAAGAGGGCGTGGACAACAAACTACAAATGTTTTGAAAACAGGTTCATAAATTGCTGATTGTTTTGGGAGAATATAAGGTACAGTTCTGAAACTTATTGCCAAATGTTCTGGGATTTGTGTTAATAAATGTTGGAAACTTTGCCCGATGTAAATGGAATTGCATCTGTTGCACTGAAATTTATAAACAACCCAAGATCTTAGCTCAAAAGGGATAGGATCTTTAAATGGGAAGCGATGAACCAATGAAAAAGTAGACCTAAAATCTACCTTCAAAACATTTTGCAGTAAAAGTTTTGAAAACAACCGTGTAATCTCCGCATAAACTTTTAGGTCGAAAATCAGTTTTATGAAATTCTTAAGGTTTATAATAAACTATAAACCAAAAAAATTTAAAAAATCTGAACTAAACTTTTTTTTAATTTACAAAAGGTTATGGTCGAGTGGTTAGGCAGAGGAGCGCAGAGCTGGGAGATTGTAGCTTTGCCAAAACATT
>JASAMX010006718.1:0-15801 GCA_030248175.1 Microlaimidae sp. YZB2_3
GTTACGTATTGCTAGGCAAAAAAACATGAATTTTGAAATTTTGATACAAAAACATAACATTTACTTAGCTGAAGCTGAGGCTCTGTTTTTGAACTCGGAAATTATTTTTAACAAAACTTCACAAACATTTAGGTAAATAAAAACAGTGATGAAATTTTTTTTAATTTTTAAATTTTTTTTTGTTTTTTTATGTTTTTGTCTTAATATTACATTTTATATTTTGTAAAATACATCACATGACAAGTAATTAATTTTAAAAGCCGTTTTTTATATGTTTTTGGAGTTAAAACACACTTTTAGAAGTTTTTATGGAATTTTAAGTGATTTTCATGGTGTTTTTTTTGGAAAAAGCACCCAAATTTTTTCACAGCGTTTTTCCAAAAAAAAGAACACCTTATATAAAAAAACTGGGGCGACTAGACTAGGCTATGAACCATGGTTATGACGTGAAAGAGCGAGTGTTAGTGGTTCAGGATGTTAATTTTCACGTAATGTAGCTCAAAAGGGTAAAAAATACTGATATTCCAAACACAATATAGGCAAGAATATATAAAACAAGAGAATGTCTGACTGTTCACTAAATTTTTGACCAAAATTTTGCGAGAAAAGTCGCACTTTTAAATTCGTGTGCGACTTTTCCCGCAAAAATCCGCCATTTTCTGCTAGTTTTCCCGCGCTGCGATTTTTAACACAGTGTTAGTTTTCTCGCAGTGGGGACTGCGACTTCTTTCGCACTCTATACTGCTTTATTCGCACTGCGATTATTTTCGCACTGCGAGCCTGGCCGCGCAACAAAAAAAAATAATAACAAAGCGGAGCGAAAATTTTGTGTTGAAATGAGTAAAAGTCGTTTTTTTACCTTAAGATGTTAAAACTTATTAGTTTTAATAAAATAAAGTAACTTTCCAACGTTTTGAAATTAAATAAAACAAGTTTCGAAGTGTTTTACTCCATTGAAAATGACTACCAGCGTCTGTATTTTTTTTGTTGCGCGGCCAGGCTCGCAGTGCGAAAATAATCGCAGTGCGAATAAAGCAGCATAGAGTGCGAAAGAAGTCGCAGTCCCTACTGCGAGAAAACTAACACTGTGTTAAAAATCGCAGTGCGGGAAAACTTGCAGAAAATGGCGGATTTTTGCGAGAAAAGTCGCACACGAATTCAAAAGTGCGACTTTTCTCGCAAAATTTTGGTCAAAAATTTAGTGTACAGTCGGACATTCTCTTGTGTTATATATTCTTGATATAGGTAAACTCGTTTTCGAGAAAAAAAAATTCAAAATTTTCAAAATGTCATATTTTTCAAATTTTGGGGTTAAAAATAGGTAAAAAAAATTTTTTTCATGGTAATTTTTGGCGTAGATTTTATTAAGACCTTTAAATTTGAGTTGTATTTAAGGAGATATGGGGATATTTTTTTTGGAAAAAATCGGGTGTTTTTTTGTTTACTTACCTATAGCCCATTATGTTTCGGCACTAATGAATAAAAATTTAATTAATTACAACCAAAATATTCTTATTTATCATTTTCTTTTTTATCCAGTATTACTAACGTTTTTTACTAATATTTTTAGTTAAGTTTTAGCAGAATTTAGCGCTCTAGCACTGTTAGTCTCTATTGCTTACTTTTTGGATTTTTGACAGTTTTTTACCAGGTTAAAAAGTTTTTCGCTTGTTTTTTAATAAATTTTTTAAAAGTACACGCTTGGATTACTTAATCAATGTAATAAAATTTTAAAATTTAAAGGGAACTCCAGGAGGTCATAAATAAGTACGGTGTCGGAAGTTAGAGGGAAAGAGAGAGGTGGTGGTTATCCGGAGTAAATAGCATTTTGAATTCTAGGAAGAGGGTTCAAGGGGGGATCCCCTAGCTTTTAAGAGAGGGGGCTCGTTTCGGGGTGCAAAATCTTGAAATACAGAAAGGGTCAAAGGATCTCGGTATCCAGACCAAGTAGTTTAGGGGACCCCAAAATTTCGAGGTTGGGGGTGGGGGTGGACCGTGGACCCACCCTGTCCCTTCTTTTCATTTATGCAGAAAGTACGAACACACCGTGGTTTTTACGATAGGGGTCAATTTCAGGACATCAAAAATATTATTCAACTATCTAGAGACAATTTACTTAATATTTTGCACGTCTGATCCGGGTTCCGACTTATTTTCCCATTGAATCAGCGTAAGGATGTTGGTAAGCCAACGTCTGTTCGGTATAGGACTTTGGTATCCGCTGATGAATGTATCCCTATAATATTTTCTCTCTTTTAAAGTTTGATGACGTAAAAAAACCTGAAACTGCAACTTTTTTATTAAAGGAAACATTGTTGTCTTCTCTCTTTATTGTACCAATATCGAAGATGCGGGAAAAAGAACAAAATCTAGGAAGTGGGAGTTTAAAATCTGAGAAACAGAGCTACGCCGAAATTCTTCGAATTTTATGTGCCACGCCGCTTTAAAATAACATTTTTTTAACCATAGCCTTTTAAAGTGAACACTATATTTAGTTTAGCAAGCATTTTTGAGACTTTTATTGTTAGAAAAAACATCATAATCTTAAAACTTAAGTTTGAAGGCGGTTTAAACTAAAAGCCATTTTGATAATTTCTTTTTAATTTTTGAAAAACTCTATTTTGCCATGTTTTTCAATTTAAAGGGATTAAATCTGTATCATCAGTTCTCAAGCGTTTTTTTTTTTTTAAAGCTGAAGCGGGCCGGCCATGGATATTCCATATTACCGCCTACCACCCTATATCAGCACTGTTGTTGATGTAGAATGTTAGTCAAAGCCCTACCCCTATCAGAGGATTTTAGGGATTAGATGTGAGGTTATATTTAATAATACAGAGAGAATAATAAAAATAAAGGATATTTTACCTATCTCACATCTATTCCCTAGGCCTACGTTTGGTCGGTTTGTCTTACCGTGGGAGGAAGGCTTATCTTTTGTTGCACAATAGTGTATGTAAAGATAAGCTTACTCCTCCGGTTGTGGGCTAGGCCGCAATGGCCACACGGTAAGGACCTCAGCCCCCTCAGCGCGGCAAGCCGCTACGCCACAACACGTAACGTGGCAATTACCTCACTAAGGTGGCAATGGCGGTTTTGGTGAACCAAATCAACCACGACCTCCAGAGTGGCGTAATCCCCATTGTAGGTTATCGAGGGGGAGTTCTCAAGCGTTGATAATCTCTTTCCTAAGCGTTGATAATCTCTTTCCTCCGTGCCTATTTAAAATTTTCAAATGGGCAAATTTATTAAAATTTTTACATTCACAAATTTTGCTATCAAAAATCCTTTTTAATCCCTTCTAGCAACAGATCTACATAAATATGTTTCGCAACAGTTCTACAAAATGATACAAAGGTGTACTTTTCTATAAAACTTGTGTGCTAGATAACAGGGTAATCTGCAGTCGTCAGTGATGAAAAAAAGGAAAAACATAATACATTACCTCAATGCATCCAACTTTTTCACAAGAGATTCTGTAACCGTTGGAAAATAAGGTCCAAGGACACTGCAGAAGCTTACAAACAGTGTCATATCTTCCTATAAATTATTTAATTACAAATTCCTTACTTTTTATAACTATTAATAATTATTTCTATTAATCGATCGAAATATCTACGCAAGTGTTATTAATGTGGAAATTATTCTCTTCCTATGTCATATTAATGAAATGTGAATAGACGTTTTAATACGGAATTTTAATAGTGTTCAAAACGAAAATTAGATGTACAATGTAGTCTTTATAAAATAAGATTTCAAATTTAAAATACAAACCGGTCTTTCTAGATGAAGCAGGCACAATCCCAAAATTTCTACTGCTTTTTCTTCTCCTTTGGCTATTGTGAGTATAGTTAGCAAACGAAAGGTAAATTGCATTCTAAACAATATTTCGTCTCATTATGCTTCTACATAATAGTTACACGTTTTAATTAAAATTGGAATAAAAATAAGTCATTAACCAAACATAGCAGCCTAAGAATCCTATTAAAACCGATTTTAAAAACGAAACATATTTAAAACCTATCAAAACGAGCAAAATTTTCAATGAATTGAGTTAGATCATTTCAATAAATCTTTTTATATTAAGCATTTTAGTTTCATTCAATTCGTTATTAATTCTCAATAATAATTTTGGCGAAAGTTGAGCTAAATGGGAAAAAAATTACATCATACAATTTTATTTTGAACCATAAAACAGTGACTTTAAAAACAGCTAATAATAGCTACAGACCTTTGCACAAGCAAGCGATGCTTCCCTCCCCCGCTTTAGGCTGTCAAAGGCCGCTAAAAAAATCGCCATAATTTTGGCCTATTTTTGCGAAATTTTTACAGTTCTTAACCTAATTTTGAATATTTTAAACCATTTTGACCCGATTTATTTTTTTGCTTTTTTATTGCTGTTCCTGTTACTCTAGTTTTTTCGACATCGCGTGATATATTTTTCTGAATACTACTCAAATTCAATAATTCTCGTTTGCAATTATTTCCGTGTGATTTGAAAAGGAAAAAGAGTAAAAAAATTTTAACTTTACAGTAAAAAGCTTAAAATCCAAGCATTTTTAACAAAATAATTAAAATTGGCCGAAATAATTATTAATTTGCAGTAAAATCTTACTCTGTATGAGAGCCTTCCACGCATCTTTTCATATAGTGGGATAAGCGACTATCCACTCTATCCAAAATAGGAAGGTCTTTTGCCGAAAATCCTGTTTGACCGTGGGATTGTCGTTCCAAATTTGTCAGAAATTGTTCCTTAAAGTATTAATATTAATTGAAATAGCTTAAAATATATTAAAAAGTCCGAAATAAATTTTAAATAGAAATCTATGTTTTAAAAACACATTTTAGTCTCATAAAGGTTAATAAAATATGTTTAGAAACTTTTGAATTACAAAAACTGAAAAATAAGTTTTTTTTATCCTTCTAAAAAAAATTGATAATTTTGTTTATATAATAGACAAAAGTATACTTTCTAGGACGGCGTTTATTTCCATTCGAAATAAATAAAAAAAATTAAAATTTCTTACAATACGTACATTTTTTTTATTTGAGAAACAAAACATATCGACAATAACTTTTATTTACGACGCCAAAAACCAAAGAAGAATGCATTATTTGATTTACTTATTTTTTTGAAAATTTTTTCAATAGAACTATACGATTTTTCCTTATTACACCCAGTATACTATAGTACTTTTTAACTTACTAAAATGGATTTAGCTCCAAGTCTGGTCATTTCAACACAGGCCAAACTGTAGCTACCTAAAAATACATGACATATCGGTAAATTTTAGCATGACATAGGTGATATGTATCGCTTGAAACAACTTCAAACTACTTTTTTAAAATAGTTATTTACTTCAATTCTAAGAAAAAGAAAAAAATGTCAGCATAGATGAACACCGTCAAAAAGTTAGGGGGGGTGTTTACCCCGGGTAAATAACATTTCAAAATCTAGGGGGGTCAAACCCAAAGATGAACACTGTCAAAAAGCTAGGGGTGTGTTTACCCCCACCGGGTAAATGACATTTCAAAATCTAGGAAAGGGAGGGGGGTCGAACTCTCCCTAGCTTTCTAGGGGGGGTCGACCCGGGTGGAAGATTTTGAAACCTAGGGGGGGTCAGGTGGGGTCCCATTTCCGAAACAAAATACTTTTAAACCATTAAATGTTTGCTATTAGTTTTTTTATAAGATAATACTACATTTTATTGAATAAAAAGCGATATTTAGATATAAAAAGGGTGTAAAAACATGAGTTTGTGTTAAAAATTGACGTTTTTGGAAGAAAACTAGTATAAAAAAGTATTTAAAATTTTCTCGAGGGAAGGGGGGGATCAGATTTCAAAATCTAGATGGGGTCAGAAGTAAAAAATTCGAAAATTTATGAGGAGGAGGCCCCTGGATTTTTTTCTAGGGGGGGGGGTGCAAAATTTTAAGGCTAGGGGAGTGGACCCTCTCCTATTCTCCCTTGTTCATCTATGGTCGAACCCCTTAGCTTTTATGGGGGGTCGACCCGGGCTGGAAGATTTTGAAACCAAGAATTTTTAAACCATTAAAGGTTTAATAATAGTTTTTTTATAAGATAATACTACATTTTATTGAATAGAAAGCGATATTTAGGTATAAAAAGGGTGTGAAAACATGATATTGTGTTAAAAATTTACGTTTTTGGAAGAAAATTTAGTTTAAAAAAAGTACTTAAAATTTTCTCGAGAGGAGAGAGGGGGAGGGTCAGATTTCAAAATCTGATTCAAATTCAAAATTTTTAGGGGGTACATTGTGGATTGTAAAAATGGTAACCAATGAGTGAATCGAGTTGAAATTTATATTTTTGACATCAGCGTGTCGAGAGCTTTAATATGAGTATAAACAAAACCGTATTACAATAAATATATAAAAATGACCCCCTAAAAATTTTTGGGGGTACATTATGGGTTGCCAAAATGGTAACCAATGAGTGAATCGAGTTGAAATTTATATTTTTGACATCAGCGTGTCGAGAGCTTTAATATGAGTATAAACAAGACGGTATTACAATAAATATATAAAAATGACCCCCTAAAAATTTTTGGGGGTACATTGTGGGTTGTAAAAATGGTAACCATTGGGTGAATCGAGTTGAAATTTATTATTTTTACGATCAGCGTGTCGAGAACTTTGATATGAGTACAAACAAGACGGTATTACAATAAATATATAAAAATGACCCCCTAAAAATTTTGGGGGTACATTATGGGTTGTCAAAATGGTAACTAATGAGTGAATTGAGTTGAAATTTATATTTTTACCATTAGCGTGTCGAGAGCTTTAATATGAGTATAAACAAGACGGTATTACAATTAATATATAAAAATGACCCCCTAACAATTTTTTTGGGTACATTGTGGTTTGTAAAAATAGTTACCATTGAGTGAATCGAGTTAAAAAATTTTTTTTTGACATCAGCGTGTCGAGAGCTTTGATATGAGTACAAACATGACGGTATTATAATAAAATCACCTCTTAAGAATTTTAAGGAGTACATTGATGGGTGCGAAATTGGACAGACCTGCGCACTGCCCTGCCCTCCCCGTGGTTTTATTGGGGGGGGGAATTCCAAAACGGGTGGCGCGGGGGGACCCCACACAACCCCCACCCCCCAAACTTTATTGAAACGGGGGGGGGGCAATAAAACAGGAGGGAAAGCAGGGGAGAAAGAAAAAAAAGAGGAATAAAGGAGAAAAAAATAGAAAAAAGAAGGGAAAAGAGAAAAAAGGGACAAAAAAAAGCGAAAATAAGGTAAAAATAGGTCAAAAATGGCTTAAAATCCAATAGGCTAAAAACTGCAAAAAATTTGCGATGATGGCGTCATCATAGGTCCAAAAATGGCGTCATAATTTTAGGGTACTTTTTCATTTTTTGGCGGAAGGGGGGCACATCCTCCAATAAAGCGGAAGGGGGGGGGGCATTTCCAGATCGTGCACAGGTCTGAAATTGGGTAACCACTGAACAAAATTTAAAAACTGTATACTTTTGAAATCAGTGCGTCGAGAGCTTTCATATGAGTATAAAATGAAAAAAATGGCAAAATTACGTCAATTAAAATGAAAAAGAATGGCAAAATTACAATTTTTCAAATTTGGGGATATTTGGGGGTATGTAACCGGGTAACCATAAAAAATTTCAGCTTGAAATTAATATTTTTGAAATCAGCACGCATAGAGCTTTCCAACGAATATAAACACGGCTTACAAATAATACAAACAAAAAAATCACCCCTTGCTAATTTTGGGAGTAAAAAGGGGTCTGTATTTTGGTTACCCGACCATTTAGAGCAAATTTTTTATATTTTTTTATATTAGCACGCCGAGAGCTTTGAAATGATATATTACTCACCTATGTAGAGGGGCTGAGTCAAAACTTTTATTTTTAAGGGTCAGCCATTGTAGTGCCTTAGGGCATCAATTTTTTTAGACTATCACTAAAATGTAGAACTTAAAATTCCACATAAATCCCCCTGGTCTTAAACTTGTGGCTCAAACAATTTTTGAGCATGATGCCAAAATATGCACTATATGCCCGAATGCCTCCCATACAAAGATTTTTAGAAAAATCGTAAAATTTAACTTTAACCTCTCGGGCACTCGGAGTACCCGATCCAGGTAGGTTACCCCTAACAAATTATATATTTTTAAGCTCGAGAAAAAATGGGCAATCTGCACAAAAATTTTCAGACGTAATGTAAAAGTTAGGTAAAACCCATATATGGTAAAAAGTTTAAAATTTGGCCGAAAAAAATTGACCCTAAATTTTTTTGTCAAAATTTTTCCAATATCGCTAAAAAAAAAACAGAGAGTAACTTTAAACTAAACCTTAAATTACAAAAAATGATGGTGAATATTTTATGTTTATTTCAAAAGATTATCCATCTCACTCACCATGATTGCGTTCGTCCAAAAAAGCAATAGCGGTTAAGCGCTCGAATAGCAGTGTAAGCCGGTGCTGTTCCAAAGAAGTTAGCATTCTTGTAAGCAATTGGTCGAATGGCATCGTCTCGTCTGGCAGAATAAGTCTTAGCGCCAAGGTGACGTATAAATTTGCGATTTATTTTTTAAAAATTCTTACAGCAAGAAATGTTTAAATCTTTTTGTGTTTTTTGTATTCTAATTTATAAAACAAATTATTTTATAAGACCTAATTTAGAAAACAAATTATTTTTTTGAAAACTTTATTTTTTTAAAATAATAGAAATTACCAAAATTGAAAGTGAAGATAATAATAATAAATTCAACGGATATCATTTATAAAAAAAACTTCTAAAATGAAAACATAGTATTCTTTTTTTTCAAAAAAATAGTTGTTACAATAATCTATATATAAATAGACGTGATGTCTGTGTGTGTGTGTGTGTGTGTCTGTCTGTCTGTGTGTTCCCTAACTTCTCCCTAACCACCCAACGGATTAAGTTGAATGAGGTATCGTTGGAAAGCTTTTACCCTAGGGAATGCCGTAAGCGGGTTGAAATTTTGAAACAACTTACATGGACATCTTTATACTGGACAACGCGTTTTCACCAAAGAGGGAGGGACCCTATGGATTTTGGAACTTAAATTTTTTGACTCAGAATTGGCTCAAACTTATTGGAAAGAGTAATTAGGCAATGTAAAGCCAGAATATCATCATTTGTGGAAAAATGGAGATAGACATTTTTATACTGGACAACATTTTTTATTAAAAAAGGGAATTACCTTGCTTACCAACCACAAAAGGGATTGGGCTAAATGAGATATCATTGCAAAGCTTACGGTCTGGAGAATGTCATAAAGAAGTTGAAATTTGGAAATTTGCATGGATCATCTTTAGCCTGGACAAATTATTTTCACAAAAAGGGGAAACCTATGGATCTTGGAAAGTGAAAATTTTTTGTCTTTAAATTGGCTCGAACTTATTGATAAGAGTAATTATCCAATGTAAAACCAAAATGTTATGCTTTTGGTAAGATTAACATGGACATCTTCAGACCTGTGCACGGTCTGGAAATGCCCCCCCGTTTTATTGGAAGATTTGTCCCCCCCCGCCGAAAAATGAAAAAGTATCCTAAAATTATGACACCATTTTTGACCTATGATAACGCCATCATCGCGAATTTTTTGCAGTTTTTAACCTATTTCAATGTATTTTAAACCATTTTAGACCTATTTTTACCTTATTTTCGCTTTTTTGTCCCTTTTCCCTTCTTCTTTTTTTTCGTTCCCCCCTGCTGGACTCCCCGGTTTTTTTGCCCCCCCCCCCCGTTTCAAAAAAGTTGCCCCCCCCCATTTTGGAATTGCCCTCCCTCCGTTTTAACCCCTGGGGGGGCCGTGCACATTTTTAACTAAAAAGAGGAACGGCCTTCCTCCCCAACCAGTAAAAGGATTGGGGGTAAAAGAGATATCATTGCAAAGCTTACAGACAGGGGAATGTCATAAAGGGGTTGAAATTTAAAAAAATTGCATGGACATCTTTTGGTTGGACAACACATTTCGGCATACATGGGCAAGTTGGTCCGGAGTGGGGGGGTTAAACCCCAAATTAGGGGGGTTAAAATCCGGTAAACGCAAAATACCCATATAGTTTTTTTTTCTGTGGTGCATTTTACCCATATCATTTTTCGATTTTAAACAAAAAATAGGTAAAAAACGCTAATTTTAGGTCAAAAAGCCCTTTTTATTGCATTTTTGAGCTTTTTATTGCTTAAAACATTCATTTTGACCTCAAAACTTAAGTTTGGAGGCAGTTAGAAGTCATTTTAAAGACATTTTTTTTCTTCATTTTTCCAAAATTGGGGGGGTTAACCTTTTCTCCCCCCCCCCCCCCACTTCTGAGTGGGGGGGGGTTAAACCCCACTTCTCAGAATTTGGGGGGGGGTTAACCCCCCCCCAACCCCCCCGTGCTCATGTATGCATTTCGGGGAACCATTCTGGCTTTAAATTGGCAAATTACTCTTACCAATAAGTTTCAACCAATTCGAAGATAAAAAAATTTTCAACTTTTAAAGTGCATAGGGCCCTGTTTTTGTGAAAATGTGTTGTCCAACCAAAAGATGTCCATGCAATTTTTTTTAATTTCAACCCCTTTATGACATTCTCCTGTCTGTAAGCTTTGCAATGAGTTCCCCGACAATTGACCCCCAGCTTAATTTTAGGCTTCCCCTGAGGCCTTCAAATTTAAGGTTCGGCCATGGACCTTTCCCTGCACCCCGCGCCTAAGCCCCCTGCCTAAGCCCCCAGCCTAAGTCCCCTAAGCCTAAGCCCACCGCCTAAGCCCCCTGAGCCTAAGCCAAAGCCTAAGCTCACACTTCAACCTAAACCTAAGTTTTAACATAAAACCTAATTTGACCCTAAGCTTAGGCCTATGCGCCGAAGCCTAAGCAAAAACTGTCGTGGGGGTCAATTGTCGCGACACCGCCAAAATATGTTTTTGGAAAAATGAACATGGACATCTTTATGCTGGACAACGTTTTTTCACTAAAAGGGGCAACGAACTTTCTATTTAATCACGAAAAGGATTGGGCTAAATGAGATATCATTGCAAAGCTTAAGTTTCAAGGAATGTCATAAAAGGGTTGAATGTTTCAAAAAATAAATAACAAGGACATTTTTATGCTGGACAACGCATTTTGACCAAAAGGGGGGAACTTTTTCCCAACCACAAAACGGATTGGGCTAAATGAGGTATCATTGCAAAGCTTACAGTCTGGAGAATCTCATAAATGGGTTAAAATTTTAAAAAAATTACATGGACATCTTTATATTGGACAACATATTTGTACCAAAGATGGAAGAACCTTCCTCCCCAACCACAGAGATATTACGGGAAACCTTATAGTTCATGGAGCATCTTAAAGGAGCACTGTCATAAATCAAATTCCTATAACGCCCGAACCGGACTGCTCCTTTAATACTGAATCGATTCAGCTGAAATTTAAAAATGTTGTAGCCTTGTAGTGTAGCACTCTAAATACCAAAGTTGAGTTAGGTTGGTTTGGTATTAAAGGAGCAGTCCGGTTCGGGCGTTATAGGAATTTGATTTGTGACAGTGCTCCTTTAAGGTGGTTGAAATTAGTAAAAAATTAACACGGACATCTTTATGCTGGACAACATATTTTCACCAAAAGAGGGAAAGACCCTTCTCCCCAACTAAAATTAGAGTGGGTAACTGAAGTATCACTGTAAATGAATGAATGAAAGTAAATGATAATAAAAAATGCGGTGAAAATTATTTGTCAGCCGTATGGCTGACACGGGCTATTTGTATATTAAATGACTAATATTTGTCAAATACAACATTTCACTAACACTTTACACAGTAAACAGATTACAAAGTAAAATAGAAATTATTGCCATAAAAAATTACTTTCTGTACGGCATCGACAAAAATTTTATAACTGTCAAAAAGAACCAATCAGAAACCAAAGTGTGTATTTTCAAAAGTTGATTTACTACATTTAAAAACAAATCTAATTTTATACGTCACCTTTGTGGCATTGAAGACGAAATATTCACGGCTGACAAAACGTTTTCCACCGTAACTAAAACGTTTTAAAATAAATAAAAACGCAATTGTAATCAATAATATGGCGAAGTAACGAAATTAAAAGTTTTTAGTTGTATATCAATGTCTTAAATATAAAAATTATCTTCCCCGCGGGATATCTTTCCCCTTGGGCTTAAAGCATGGGAGCATTAATTCACATTTTTTCTCAAAATAAACGCGTTATTGTGAATGGAACAAAACACTGTTATTATAGACGAGGGTTTAGTTAGCAAGTTATGTTGAGGCAGACATACTTCTCGTGCTCGTCTGGTATTTAAAAATTTAAAAAAACCAAAATTACACTTGTAACTTGGATAAAATTATTGGATACATACTAATAACCTCATTTAAAAATTATTAAAGATATTATTATAGGATTTTCAGCATTTTTTACGTGAGATGATATTATTTCTCAAGTTATAACAAATCTAGTAAAAGCCTACAAAAATAAAATTCAAAAGTTTTGACGGCTTTTAACCATTTTGTTTTAAATCTTTACAAGAAGTATCAACTTGTTATTATAATTTTTTTATTAGAGAAATTGTGAAAGGTTAGTTACATTATAGTGTCTTATAACATTACAGTATCACCTAATACATTATAGTATAACCAATTTTTTGGCG
This sequence comes from Microlaimidae sp. YZB2_3, assembly GCA_030248175.1. Classification (NCBI taxonomy): domain Eukaryota; kingdom Metazoa; phylum Nematoda; class Chromadorea; order Desmodorida; family Microlaimidae; species Microlaimidae sp. YZB2_3. The sequence continues at coordinate 12,675 of JASAMX010006718.1, forward strand.
AATTGTTTTTTTAAAACGACTAAAACTAAAAATCGCTCATTTTTTCAACAAAAACTATTAACTTTCTAAAAAAACAACTAAAAACAAAACAAAAAAAAGAACCCCGCACAGGTCAAATTGAAAAAAATGATAGGGGGAAAGAACAAACCCCCCCCCCCCCACCCCCACGGAATGTTAAAGAGAAATTAAGTTCTTACATAAATCTTCTAAATCTGTCACAATGAGTAAGAGAATCTCAATAGAAAGACTACATAGTCTGAACAGGAAGGCGATACCCAGCTGCTCGCTACTCGTTACGCTTTTACCCACTGCTTTCTAAACAAAAATTATCGATAAAAGTAAATTTTTTAATAACAATGTGAATAGTGTGGAACAAAAATATTTTGAGTTTGCGGATTTGGAGTTCCTCTAATTCCACATAGGGTAGTGCATTTATTTTTGGCACTATTTCAAATTGGGCATTTTTGATTTTGGACTATATCTTTGATAATCCTGGATGGAATACGACGATTGATAGCTTAAATGAGAGCTAATTATGTAGATGACTGTCGTGAGCATTTTATTTGTTATGTTATGATATTTTCATGTGAAATTGTGTGATTTATAAAAAATAAAAAAGTTACTAGTTTTTAGAACATGGGCATTTCATGATTACGCAATAAATTAATTAAAAATTAAACTGTCCTGGTAAAATTTAGTCTAATTTCCGAATTTTTAGTCCCCGTGGTTCTACGTTGCGTCTGTGGTGAGCAATCGTTATGAAATAAAATAGTGTAATTTCGGCACACATGACACATATTGCTGTAGGTAAAAACGGATTGAATTAAGTGGTCGGGTGTTAAATTGTAGTTGTAAATAGTTAAAGACAACGTTGAAATGTGTAGGGGTCACAGCACTGCACTTAAACTCGATTAAAGGGGTCCCTTTAAAAAGTACCGAAATTAAATGCGCTTTTTTCCCAAATTTTGCTCATTTTGATACCATTTTTGGCATTTTAGCTGTAACTTTTTGCCAGTTACACGTTGAACAACAAGTAGAAGCTTAAATTAAAGAAAACTGTCTGGAGATAATGAGAGGCTTTTAAATTTTTGAAAATGATGATTTTTTGACTGAGAAACAATCGATTGTTTGTAAAGTGCCTTTCGGCAATTTTCCATTTTTTTAAAAAACTGATTTAATAAGTATAAAAACTATTTTCGTACAGTAAAACTTTTGTGGCGCAACGCAGTATTGTGAAAGCTTCAAAATGAGCTATCAAACATGAAAATCGAGCCATACAGAGAAAAGTTACGTCGGAAAAACAAAAAAGTGCCGAAATTAAATGCACTACCCTACTCTTTAACTTTGTTTATGCTAAAAATAGTTGTTCCGGTATTCCTCTCCCTTTTCGTTCACCCCAAAGTCTAAAAGGTCCGCCTTTAGTTTACTCCTTCCAATGTGCAGTGTGGGGGGAGGAGAAGTTTATCCACTTATTTTATAAAATTGAGTGGAAAAAAGACATTAAAATGACGTTTAATCACCAAACTTAAGTTTTGAAGCCTAAATAATTGTTGTTTTTTTTTAGCCAGGAAAAACTTAAAAGCAAGGTTTGTTTAAACATTATTTTCATTTTTCTGTTTATTTTAACTAAAACCTTATTTTTTATAAATTTTTAAGTTTCTTACTCTTTTCAAAGCCAGGTATACCTAGACCCGATCCCCTTGAGGGATGGGGAGTGTAAAAAATTTTAGGGTATATCTTAAACACGCCATTTTTAGCGCTTTTAGTACTAAGATGCTCCAAAATTTAGTGAAAGTGTCCGTAGAAGCCTCAAATTTTACGAAGGGTTGTCGCCAGTTTTGAGATTTTTGGGAGGAGCTATATTCGCCAACCCCCCCCCCCCCCTTCCAGCTATGTTATGTTCCGAGCTAACCTCTGAGATTTAAATAAATGTTTTTTGCAAAAAAAAAAACACTTTTTTACTTAAAATTAACGTTTCCAGCTATTTTTTTAAGCTGAAAAAATACGGGTAAGGTGCACTTCAGGAAAAAAGATTATGGTAAAAATTCATTACTTAAAGGTGCGGTACCGACCGAGTCAAACTTGTTGTCTTCGATTTTGTGCGAAAATCTTACCTTGCCCCCCCTAAATTTTTTTAATCAAAAGGTACACTTCAGGAAAAAAGATTATGGTAAAAATTCATTAAGCAAAATCCGCATTCATACACATCCGCGAAATTAAAAAAAAAGTATTTTGAGTTGCGTCTTCTTGACCTACATAGCGGATTTGTCCCTAAGCTAATGCATCAGAATGCGTTTTCATGTTTAAATTTAATTTAAATACGAGCTTAATACCAACCTTTCTCACCAACTTGCAGACCTGTGCGCTGCCCCCCACTCCCCTTCCTCCCCCCGAGGTTTTATTGGGGGGGACGGAGGGGTCAACTTTTTTGAAAAAGGGGAGCAATAAACCGTAGGGCAAACAGGGGAGAAAGAAAAAAAAAGAGAAAAAAAAGAGAAAAAGAAGAAAAAAGGGACAAAAAATGCGACATTAAGGTAAAAATAGGTCTAAAATGGTTTCAAATGTATTGAAATAGACTAAAAACTGCAAAAACTTCGCGATGATGGCGTCTTAATAGGTCAAAAATGGCTCCATAATTTTTGAGTACTTTTTCATTTTTGGGCGTGGGAGGCAATAAAACGGGGGGCACGAAGGGGGCAACTTTTTTGAAAGGGGGGACAATAAAACAGGAGAGAAAGACAAAAAGGAAAAAAGGAGAAAAAAAAAGAAAAAAAAGGGAAAAGACAAAAAGCGAAAAAAAAACAGGTCTAAAATGGCTTAAAATGCATTGAAATGGGCTTAAAACTGCAAAAATTTCGCGATGGCGTCATAATAGGTCAAAAATGCGCCATAATTTTTGGGCACCTTTTCACTTTTTGGCGGGAGGGGGAATAAAACGGGCAGGGGTCAAATTCTCCAATAAAGCGAGGGGGCATTTCAGACCGGCCACAGGTCTGCCAACTTGCCCATTGGATTTCGGCTGTTTCCTGGAATCGAAGAAGACTGTCAAACTAAAAAGAAACTAACACCATGGCTGACTTTATGTATACCACCGATTACCGTTTAACACATTGCAAAGAAATGTGTT
>JASAMX010006719.1:0-11391 GCA_030248175.1 Microlaimidae sp. YZB2_3
TTGTTAAAACGGCTACAAATTCATTCCAGTACTCTTGGACTGTATTTAAATATTTAAAATTTAAATCCCAGTTTTGAGAAGCTAAAAACAGGGCTATGCTGCAGTCTTTGCATCTGAACCGTGCGAGTGTTCCTTAGTTTGCTTTGTGATAACCCCTAACTCATTTATCCAAATTCCAACTCCACACCTACTGTCGGAGCAAAGGTATCTATCAGTACCAGGTGTAGAATCAACGGGTTTTTGATAACGATAAGTGTACCCCTCTGCGCAAACTAATGGCTTTTTTTTGTTTCAGTCCATGTTACAAGGACATTGATTTTTATAACAAACAATGTTTATAGAAACCTCCATAGGATCCCGAATTTATCTATGATACACAGTTCGTTAAACTGTCGTAAGACGTTAAAAATCACTAATTCCTGCCGAAATTTAAAATTACAGTAGCAATTTCAGACAAAAACAAATAAAACTTTCCGTCTTCCAAAAAGCCTAAGTTTGACTATAAGATTTGAATTTTATAGGTCAGTAATATGTTTTTAAATTTGTGATACCAATAAAAAAAGAAGAACAAAAAATTATTATAGGTAAATAAAATCTAGCTGACCGCGATATTTGCAGTATTGAATCGATTATTTAACTACAAAAACATTCAAGATTTTTCAATAAAGCGGATTAATAACAAAGACTATATTTAACTACAAAAACATTCAAGATTTTTCAATAAAGCGGATTAATAACAAAAACTATATTTTAATAGTTATTTATCAAATTATTTAACTTGGAACTTGAATGCAAATTTTTTAAGGGCTAAAGTTGGTTAATTTTTGTATATTTTGTGAAAATTTGGAATTAAAAAAAATCTGCGTTCTTATTTGTTTTTTTTAAACGTCATTACCGCACAATTGGTCCTCTCATGTATGCATTTTAATTTTCAGCGTCAGCCAGATATAATTCAACCATAAAATTAATAATTAACCATAATCAGAAATTTAAAATGTTCGCACTTGAAGGACTAAACTTTGACACTAACTCACCCGATAACCCCAGAAATTCCAAAAAGCAAAAACAGTTTTATTAAGCAAAAAATAAATATTTAATAAAAATCAGTTTTAAAACCTATTGCAGAATTTAAAACTATAACTTTCTCATTTGTTTTGTATGCATCATAAAACCAACATATGTTATACAGAGAAGCATGTTTAACTTCACAATTGATTATATTTTTTAATTAGGGTAGAATACATGATTTATTTGGGCCTATAACAAATAAACATGTTCCCTGTGGAGCTCCGGAACGCCAGTTTTTGGAACCTTGCAGAATCTTCATAAACACACGGGGCGCCAGTTTATTTTCAAAATAATTTGGCATATAATTAAAGAGTAATATTTTAATTTTTCTTATTTTTTGCGGACTCAAAGTTTCTAAACAATGATAAATACAAAAAAATAATTGTAAAAAAATGGCTAAAATAACATAAACTTTTTAAAATTAAATAAATTGGACGATGAAATAATAAGCGCAGATTCTGACTTCTGACTTTTAATAATCGTTTTTTCGGAGCATGATAACTTAATAGCGCACATAACATAATTAACAACTTTGATTTAGTTAAAAAAACAAAAAAACTCTGGATTGTTATTTTTAAAAAAATGTATTATTATTTCAATCGATTAATTTTCTTAGCAAAAGACAAAACGTGATTTATTAGCATTTAAGAACATACGATTAAAATAAAAAAAGTTTTTTTTTTATTAAAGATAAATCCGATGCCCATCTTTTACTACACGATATTTTTTATACACCGTTTGTGTGCTTACTTCTAATAACCTAAGCGCAACAGAAAAAAAAATGGAACAAAAATAATTACCAACATTCACACCGCCTAAAAATTATACTTTAATATGCGTAAATTGATTTCTTAAATATGCAAATTTCTATTTGAATCACTAAAATCAGCTAGTTTCTGCACGTAATATCACAGTACTCTTTTGCGTCCGTACTCTTTTGTGCCGTACTCTTTTGTTCCAGTACTGTTTCGTGCGTACTCTTTTGCGAAACCCGGGACTATTATGTGGCACTGTTTCGTGCCGTACTCTTATGATAGGGAGCCCCCAAAACAGAACCCTTTTGAACAGAACTTTTGACAAGATGGGGCGTTGACTCAGTTGTTTATAACCACCTTAAAGGTGGGAAGCCAAGTCAAATTTTTTGTCATCGATTTTGATAATTTTTTGAGAAAACCTTACCCTTGCCCCCAATTTTCCACAAAAACTTTTTCAACAAAATATCTCCAGTGGTTCAGGAGTTATTTTGCTTAGTTTGCCCAGTTATTCAGGAGTTAGTTCCCCAAAAATGGCGTTTTTCGACACTTAGGTACGTGAAGGATTGCTCAATAGGTATAACAATTTAAGTTACAAATTATGCACTCAAAAAAGTGGCTATTTCCCACTTTAATTTAGTTTTTTGATCTTTAAAATTGGTGCAATATTTGTCAAGATATTGCGTTTCTCGTATAAACAACCCTTGATTTTTTTGCTAAAAACATGCAGTGAAGGAAAAAAGGGTTGGGCAAACTTCATAAAATCACTGCCGTTGTTTGATGACAAACAAACAACAAACAAAGAAAGATTTTTTGTACGGGTTAGATATTTGATGTTTGAAGGTTTGATGTTTGATGCGAAAAAAGTTTTTTGTACTGGAAACGCAATATTTTGACAAATATTGCATCAATCTTAACGATCAAGGGGTATCAAATTAAAGTAGAAGGTAACCGCTTTTTTGAGTGCATATTTTGTAACGTAAATCGTTATACCCATTAAGCAGTCTTTCACGTACAGAATTGTCAAAAAACGCCATTTTTGGGGGGTCATAACTCCTGAACCACTGAAGATATTTTGTTAAAAAAAAATACTTTGGGCTATGTGAGGCAGGGGTAAGGTTTTACAAAAAAATTTTAAAATCGAACACAAAAGTTTGACTTTAAAGACCGCACCTTTAAAGGTTCATTCTGTTAAAAAGACTCAATCCATTTTAAAAATTTGCCAGTAACTCCTAGTTAATTTAACTTCTAAAGAAGTTTTTTTGATGTGAAACAGTATAAAGGCTTTTGAAAAATCCAAATGAAGACTGATATATTGGAAAATTTCATCTTATAATGAATAAAAAGACAGTCGATAAAACTTTTATTGAGTACATTAAAACATATTTATTTTTAATTTTCGCGCATTTAATATTTACAGCAGCATGAACGAGGTTCATTTAGAAATTGTCAGATTAAAAGAAATTTTCAAAAAAATTGGCTACTCAAACTCATGTTTAGACGCATCAATAAAAAATTTTTTTTAACAAAATATTTGGCCAATTTTTAAAGGTTAAAAATCCGTTAGTTGTACCGTCTTGTCCTGTAGTTTTAGGTTTACCGTTTTTGGGCGTTTTATCACTTCACACTTGTAACAAAGTTAAAGATATGCTTAAGTCATTACCTAAGGTTAACTGCATACATGGGTAAATTGGTCCGGAGTGGGGAGTTAAACCCCAAATCAGGGGGGGTTAAAATCCGAGAAACGCAAAATACCCATATCGTTTTTTTTTCTGGAGTGCATTTTACCCATAACTTTTTTCGATTTTGAAGAAAAAATAGGTAAAAAACGCTAATTCTAGGTCAAAAAGTTCTTTGTATATTGCATTTTTAAGCTTTTTATTGCTTAAAACATTCATTTTGACCTCAAAACTTAAGTTTGGAGGCAGTTAAAAGTCATTTTAAACACATGTTTTTCTTCATTTTTTTAAAAATTGGGGAGTAAATCTTTTCTCCCCCCCTCCACTTCTGAGTGGGGGGGGGTTAAACCTCCCTTTTCAGAATTTGGGGGGTTAAACCCCCCAACCCACCGTGCCCATGTATGGTTAACTGTAGAATTAGCTCTTCTGAGCGCGCTGGACAGTCGTTTCGTTTAAAAGATAAGATTCCGAAGCGTTTGGTCTCTGGTGTCGTTCACTCTTTAGAGTATGGTATCTGCAACGATACCAATTACATTGGCAAATCAAATCGCCACCTGTATACCAGAGTGTCCGAACATCTCGGAGTCAGTCCTTTAAGCGGAAGACCGACCGCACACAAAAAATCAGCTATTCTACATCATATTTTAAGTTGTGGCTATGGTGCTAATATAGGTGATTTTTCGATTTTGTGTAAAGCTATGATTTTCATTTGCTTATTAAGGAAAGCCTTTATATAAATCAAGCTCAACAAAAAGGCCGGTCCTCAACAAAAACATTTTTTCTTTGCCCCCTTTGTTTGTTTTATAATTTTTGATCTCTCTAAAAAAAATTTTGGGTTTGTCTTAACAAAATTTTTTTGTGGTTCCTTTTGTATTTTAAAATGTTCTTGTTTGGTTGTTTTTTACTTAGTCTTTGCCCCAAGTTTCAACGTCGGTTTTTATTTTACTTCTTCGTTTTCTACCTTTAGTGTTACTTAGCTTTTGCTACTCCTTTTGTTAGTAATTATCCTTAATCCCATTTTTCCATGTCAGTTCTCTTTCCGTTGTGTGTTTTAAGGTTTCTCCGGACAGTTTTTATTGCAGAGCGTTCAGTAGTAAACCAATTGCAATAATAAGCAAAAATTATCAATTTTCATTTACACACAATTTATTTTTGAATTATTATACTTATAGAGTATTATAATATTTTAAGATATTCAAATGACGAAAATTTGACTAATTGGCGAAAAGCAGGAAACAAATTCTGTTTGCAGAAATGATATTTTTTGAATTTATGTAAAAGAAATTTTAAAAATTATAAAAAAATAAATTATAAAAATTAAAATTATTTAAATAAATTTAAATAAATTATTAAAATTAAACAAAAATTATGGCCAAATAAATATGTTTTATTTTTTTTATTTTTATTGGAATGGATTTATCGGTGTAAATATAAGGGTTTCTTCAGAATGCGACCCCTGGAGCTTTAAATTTTACTAAATTAATTTAAATCGAAGTCTCGCCGCAATTTTGAAAAAATTAACCCCGATTTTTTACGGAAAATTGTATATTGAACCATAAATACAAAAATATTTCCATAAATTGTTACGTACAAGAAAAGGGTAACAATTCCTCTTTATTGGAAGTATTTTCCCTAATAAATAATAAGTAGTGCATGTTTCTAAGGGTTTTAAAAAATTTTCTTTGCAATCTGATTTTTAATATCAATGATTTTAACTACTGCCAATAATATAATAAATGTGCACTTTATAATCATAGTATTTTTGCCTTTTTAACACACATATTAATTTTTTATTGAAATATTTCTATATTTCACGAGATCTCGTATGCCAAAAATCACGATTTTTCATACTTAAGAAAATTGTCTGGAGAGACCTTAACGAAAGTTTTTAAACAAAGTGTTGTGTTTTTAAAGTAATCAACTCTTTTTTTTATTAAGTTTTCCCTGACTTATTTTATAATATCTAGTCGAGTATTTTATCGTAATTTTTACTTCTAATATTTTGTATTATTTTTTCTTTTAATATATACATATTTCTTTCAAATCATTTTAATTTTTTAAATCTGTTTTTTATCAAAAACTATTTAAACCTTTTAAATGCTTCGGGTTTTTATTTTTATGTGGTAGAAAACTCTAAATCCCTCGTTTTTATATTATGTATTTGCAGTTTTAATACTTACACCCGCGTTGTAAATTTTTTCTTAATTTTATCAGTATATTTTTAACCTTTTTTAAATCTTCTTCTAAAACATTATTTAAATGTCCAATAATTTTATTGTATTTTTGCAAAATATTTAATTTTCAATAAAAACTACAGTAAACTATTTAGTTTCAGCAAAATGCAAATTTCATAATTTTCCTTTTGCTTTCTATAGTATTATTTTAGTTTTGCCTCTATGTATCTATATATTAATTTAATTGAAGTTTTAAAATTCTATTTTTGATCTAGTTATCTACTTTTTTTGATAATAATTGTTTGGAACGATCGAAACGTCCCATTTTAGTGTACTCAATAAAAATTTGATTGACTGTCTTTTTATTCATTATAAAAAATCCAACTAAACTACATCAAAAATTTTTTTATTTGTTTTTTTTTTATTTCAACCGGTACGATTGTGCATTTATGAAAAACCTTTGAATCATTTGTTAAAACTAAATCAAGATAATTATTGTTCCTTGTTGGTTTTGTAACCAATTGGTTTAGTCATAAATCGGCAAAAATACTATACCACTTTTTTTCATTTTTATTGTTTAAAATTACGTTAGGAATGCTCTAGTCTATTTCTGGTAAGTTGACGTCACCCGTAAGTATTTTTGTCCCTCTAAATTTTTCCATAACTTCTCGTAAAAATTGGAAAATAATCAAATCTTTATCTGTATTTGTTTGAGGTTTTCTATATGACATATAAGACTTAATTTTGATATGCTTTTTATTCTCAAATCCGCAACAACAGTTTCGATATTTTTATATCTCCCATTATTATTAATTTGAATGGCGTTATATTTTTTTTTGTAAAAATGCCTACCCCGCCCCCAAATTGACCAACACGGTCGTTTCAAAAAGCATAAAATTTTCCTTGTCTGTTAATTATTTTATTTGATATGGAAAGATCGATTCATGTTTCTGTAATACATAAGATATCTAATCGGCCATATATCAAACAGTCCAATTCCTCAAGGGAGATTTTTCCACTCCTTGCACTAAAACATAGCGCTTTTAAAAAACTAAACTCACTAAAGCTTTTTTCTAATACCGTCACCGAATAGCGCATTAACCTATTTAGCCTCAGGTGAATCCAAAAAAAAATTGTTAGATTTATAGCTTGGGTCTGTGTTGCAAAAGGACACGTCAGGATTTTAAAGACCTTCAAAATGTCATATAGTATTCGTGACCACGTCATATATGTTTTGCTCTGTAGGAATGGTTGTGGTAGAAGCTAAGAGAATCACTTTTAGCCAATTAGGTCTTGAAAAAAAATTAATCTCCAATGAATGAAAGATCTCTTTTTTCATAAGCACTAATTGGCTAAAACTGATTCTTTAACGTTATAACCCTGTAAATAATATTAACACTGAACAATTTCCGTTTAAATGGGAGGGTTTTGACTATCGTGTACGTTTTTAAATATTTATGTCACAAAACTCCAGCCACTTTTTGTAAAATACATGATAAAGGATTTATGGAACGGATTATTGACTTTAGCTAGCTTATTGTAACTGACTACTGCTATAAAATGAATTAATTTTTGCTGAAATGCAGTCATTTCTATTCCAGTTTTTTTTCTAACAAAATAGAACAAACCGGTTAAAAAAGTTGTTTTTTTTAATTTAAAACTATTAAGTAGCAATTCCAATAATTATTTACTTACACACCTTACCCCAAATCGTCAGCAAGTATAATAATGAAGTTGGGTTTTGATTTTGTCCGTTCGCTCGATGTCGATATAATATGTCCCAAAAGACAAATTAAAAATAAAATTAGCTTTTCCATAACTATAATAAAAAACTATGATAAAGAACAATGTAATTAACAAAATTTAACCACACTAGAAGAAATTAAAAATAAACAGAGAATTAAAATAAAATATTAAATAAAATAGAATGGTTAAGTAATAAAAAATACAAAAATTTTATTCTACAGTAAAATTTAAAAACTCAAAATATACCAAAAACCTAATATTTAATAAACCATCATTTTACATTTCTCCTCTGGTAAATTGGCTTTTTTACGCTGTTTAGAAGTTTAACAAAATGAATAGTTATTCACAAGCTACCGATATTAAAAAAGACAAATACAATATCAGTAAAAATAATCTATTTTTACAGGTACAAGAATCAAAGCTCATGTTTGTAGGTGTTTTATGTTAACTACATTTTTTTTGAAAACAATATAATATCTCTTCACAACGCATGGTCATAAATTAGTGTTGTAAAAAGAATTGATTTTGGATTATTTTGAGTAAAAGTAATTTAGAAAATTTTAAGTAAAGTAAGAGTAAAAGTAATTTGTGATTCTTTATATAAAGTAAAGTAAAAGTAAAAGCAACGGTCAAAATTTTATTTAAGTAAAGTAAAAGTAAAAGTAAGACGGCTGTTTGCAAGCAAGCGTCAAATCAAACAAGCAAATTTTTTTGCAGAAAATCCGTAAATGAATATATTATAGTTGAATTGGCAGACGTCGAAAGGTAGAATGCAGATAGGAGCAGACCAATTACAATTGTGCGTAATTTGATAAATAGATATTAAAAGACAGGTTTTGGTTTTTATTATTAAACCCCCTGAGTAAAAGATTTTGAATGGGTTTGTTATTAAATAATAGCCGATTCAATACTAAAATTACCGACGTCAGTTAGATTTTATTTGCCTAAAATTTAAAGTGATGACCTTTTAATGTTGTTTTGCTTTTTTCTTATAAAATAAGTCGATTAGCAACTTGTTTCTTTAATAATGTTCAATTTATTTTTTTTATTTACAATAATTATAAAAATAATACAATAAACAAGAATGAATTGCGGTTAATTTAAATAATTTAAAATAATTGATAAAAATTTAATAAAAATTAAACAAACAGCATTTAATTTTTTTTAAATTTTATGATTTTTTGTTCGGTTTTAATTAGGTCTTACTGTTCCAAAGTGGGTATTAATGGGCTGCTTGGCGACTTTTAAAAATAAGAAATGGCAATTGAGAAAATAAGAAATTGCATTTTCAAAGTAGTATTAGAAATTTAAGTTCGTTTTGAACGTGCCAAGTTATTTCAAATAAAGTTTTTATAAGGTGTTGTGGCAAAAAAATCTTTGTTTTTTATGTTTAATGCTACCTGATGTCATTTTGGTTTAGAGGTGAATGGTTCAATTGTTTAATTCTTTTAAACCTGCGAAAATATCATTTTTAAATATCATTTATAAAAATATAAAGTTTGTTAATCCAATAGGTATTTTTGTATGCAATTTTAAACGCCAATGTTTTACATTGGTATTGCCGTTTTTCTGCTCCATTTTTTAAATAATTTCTGTGTTTTTTAAACTTTTTTGGTATAATCAAGGATACATAAAAATAAATAATAAAAAAAGAAAAATGAGAAATGAAGAACACATTATACGGGGTATGTGTGGATCCAACCTAAATGAATACGTATGCATATTTTTATATGTATACATATGCATGTTCTTCATACGTATGCATAAATTCATATGCATACATATGCATATTTTTTGTAAGTATATGCATACGTATGCATTTTTCCGCAAAGTATATGCATACGTATGTATTTTTTTTGTAATTTTTATGCATACCTATGCATTTTTTTCTAAAATTTATGCATACGCATGCATTAAAGTTTCAAAAAAATGCATACGTATGCATATACTTTCCGGAAAAATGCATACGTATGCATATAATTTGCAAAATATGAATACATATGCATGTTTTGCAACTTATATGCATACATATGCATTTTTCCGCAAAGTATATGCACACGTATGCATTTCTTTGCAACTTTTATGCAAACGTATGCATAAATTTTAGAAAAATAATGCATACGTGTGCATATACTTTTGCGGAAAAATGCATACGTATGCATATGTGTGCATATAAAAATATGCATACGTATGCGTTTAGGTTGGATCTACCCATATCGGGACCGGAACAATTCGCTCCCGCCAATTCGCTCCCAGACAATTCGCTCCCAGGACAATTCGCTCCCGGACAAATCGCTCCAGGGACAATTCGCTCCCAGACAATTCGCTCCCAGTACAATTCGCTCCCAGGACAATTCGCTCCCGAGACATTTCGCTCCCAGGACAATTCGCTCCCGGGAGTTTTTATAAACGCAAATCTTATCAAACCAAGTTCATTAAGGACAATTCGCTCCCGGGACAATTCGCTCCTGGGAGTTTTTCTAAACGCAAATCTTATCAAACCTATTTCATTAGGGACAATTCGCTCCCGGGACAATTCGCTCCCAGAAGTTTTTATAAACGCAAATCTTATCAAACCTACTTCATTAGGGACAATTCGCTCCCGGGACAATTCGCTCCCGGGACAATTCGCTCCCGGGACAATTCGCTCCCAGAAGTTTTTATAAACGCAAATCTTATCAAACCTACTTCATTAGGGAAAATTCGCTCCCTGGAGAATTCGCTCCCTGCCCAATTTGCTACCGGCATTTTTAATAAACTCGATTCTTTTAAAGTAATTCATTCAGATGAAATTAATGATTTTTTTAGCTATTGTTTGTAAAAGTTATGAGTAATTTATACAATGATTTAATTACCATATAAACTAACCTATATTTTGTTAGACTCACTTAAAAATAAATGAGCATAACGGAATGCTTAGTTTTTGTGTATTATAATTTATAAACTAATATTAAATAGTTAGTTTAAATTAAATCAATCTTGATTTGCTAGTTTAAAGATATGATTTTTAATTTAATTTTTATTTGTGTCATTTGAGGATTATTTTCATTGATTGGAAAATAATTCCATGAAAAATACAAAAGGCCGAATTATATTTCAAAAAATATTTCCACACTGAGAAAAAATAAGTTGTATTAAAATATAAACTAATTCTCTCAATAATCAAGGATTTATTAAAAATCTTAGCATTAACAGTTTGTTGGTGGAAATTCAATTTGTTTTTTTATGAATACTTTTCCAAAATATCAAATTTCTTGTGAAGGATATAAATAAGCTTTCAAAAATAAACTCTAGGTTCTTCTAGAAAGGCTTAAGTTTTTTGTTTTAAATTAATACAAGATTTTGTAACAATTTTTTCAGCTTAACCTGAAGAAGACAAATCAATAATAAATCATAATATCTTAAAAAAAACAAAGCAAAAAAACAAAATTTAGCATATTATAAGAATATTTTATTTTTTCAAATTCATAAAACTGTAGTTTTATTTTTTAAAGTTTCATGTTTATTATAAAAAAAATTCTTTTACTATGTCCATTGAATAACAAAGGTAAATTCTAATTTAAACATAATTACAGAAAATATTGCGGAAGTCAGACCGCATTAGCTATAAACCTAAAAATTTAAATTTTTAAATTTTTTTAGAATCAAAAATACCATTGATATTATTTTAAAAACCATTTGCTTTATTTAAAAATAAACTAAACTACGAACTAGCGAAACTAAAAATCAGCGGAAACAAGGCTTTAAAAACACTTTTAATTTATACATTAAACTAAAAAAAAGGAAGGTTATATATAAGAGAAATCTACTTTTTTGCAGAAGAAAGTTTTAAGAAAACAAGAAAACTGGAAAATACTTAAAAGAATAGTTCTTAATGTTCAATTACTTCTTTGATTTTAGAAGGCATCAGTCGTTTCATTTTAGTGTGTTTGAAACAGTATAATTACTGACTTCGCCATCTTTACAAGCAAT